>CAJHQQ010000254.1:0-260438 GCA_905132885.1 Moricandia moricandioides
CAATTGAAGATGATCGGCTAAGATGGGCGAGGAACAATCAAGATATCCTAAGAGCCGAGCTATACAATAACGTCCTTGATGCTGTTAACAAAGGTGACACAGATGCCAAAATCATTGGCCAGAGGCTTATACTGCCCCCAAGTTTCACTGGAGGACCCCGCTACTTAATCGAGAAATATCATGATGCAATGGCTATTTGTAGGCAATTCGGTAACCCTGATTTGTTCATCACAATGACCGCCAATCCTAACTGGGAAAGAGATTAAAGAGCATCTAGCAACATACGGTGGAGATTCTCCCAATGATAGGCCAGACATTGAATGTCGAGTCTTTAAGATGAAATTGGACCAACTACTCGAGGATTTTAAAAAAGGAACATTCTTCAAGCCATATACAGCAGGTGCGTAAAAATATTAATTTCTTTTAAACAGTTTCCCTTTAAAAATATAAATCTGCTTATTCTTATACAGCTCTCCATAGAATAGAGTTTCAAAAAAGAGGACTTCCTCACGCACATATACTTTTATGGTTTGGGAACTCTTCTAAAACACCAAGTGCAGAGGAAGTTGATAAGATTATTTCAGCGGAGCTCCCTAGCAAAGAAAATGACCCAGAAGCTTACGATTTAGTCTCAAAACACATGATGCATGGCCCATGTGGGGTCGTTAAGCCAAAGTCTCCATGTATGGAAAAGAATGTGTGCACCAAAAAGTATCCTCGGCCATATAATGACTATACATCGATCGACAAATCAGGGTATGTATTATATCGTCGTCGCCGAGACGAAAATGCTTCAGTGGTAAGGGATGGCGCAATCATGAACAACACCTCCGTTATACCGCATAACATTGAGATTTTGAAGAAATACGAAGCGCACATTAACGTTGAATGGTGTAACCGGACAAGTGCAGTGAAGTACCTATTCAAGTATATTACCAAGGGAGTGGACAAAGCATCTGCTGTTATCGAGAAGGGAAATCCAGCAGCTACCTCTGACAATACTAATGAGACAGTCAACAAGCAGCGAAATGAGATCCAAGACTTCATCGATTGTCGCTATTTATCAGCTTGCGAATCAATGTGGCGAACTTTCGCATACCAGATACACAAAAGAAAGCCATCTGTCCAAAAGTTAATCATTCACTTGGAAGGCGAACATAATATCACTGTGAAAGAAACTGATGATCTTGGTCGTGTTATTCACAAGCCAGGAATAGAGAAGACAATGTTCACTGAATGGATGGTTTTATGCAGAAGGTCAGAGTTTGCACGAACATTAACATATGTGCAGATTCCAGAATATTTTGTGTGGATCAATGGAACTAAAGTTTGGTCTGAACGTAAGAAAGGAAGACACATCGGGAGAATTGTATCTGTCCATCCATCTTCAGGTGATCGTTATTATCTAAGGATTCTCATCAATAAGATTACGGGACCTACAAGTTATGACGACCTCAAAACATATAAAGATGTGAAATACCCTGACTACAAATCCGTTTGCTACGCACGAGGCTATCTTGACAACGATGTAGAATGGCACGAGAGTATGTCAGAATGTAACACATTTGCTATGCCCTTCCAACTCCGTGATATGTTTGTCACATTCCTAATCAGTTGTGCTGTTGCGAGCCCCAAAGATCTATGGGAACATTCCTGGAAGTATATGAGCGAAGACATACTTTACAAGGGACAAAGATTATTCGCTCATCAAAATCTAGAGCTAGACGATGAAACTCTTCAACAATATACCTTAATTGAAGTGGAGAAGTTGATGCGCACGCATGAACGATCACTGAGTGATTTTGTAGGGATACCAAAGATCAAACCGGTATTGTTAAAAGAATTGGGGAACAGTCTGTGGAACCAGGAACTCGATTATGATGTAGCTGAGGAAACGCTAAAACATGACACGCAATACAACCTATTGAATGCTGAACAACGTGTAGTTTATGAAGCTGTTTTAGACTCGGTTGAAAAAACAGATGGGAAATTGTTCTTTCTATATGGTGCAGGCGGTAAAACCTTCCTATACCAAACAATTATATCTAGACTTCGCTCACGGAAACAAATAGTTCTCCCGGTTGCTTCCTCAGGAATAGCTGCGTTGCTTCTACCAAACGGAAGGACGGCACATTCCCGCTTCAATATACCCCTGAAGCTTTCAGAAGAAAAACTATGCCACATCAAACCGGGTACAATGCTTGCTGAATTAATCGAGAAGACCGACCTCATTATTTGGGACGAAGCACCTATGACGCATAAGCATGCTTTTGAGTCACTAGACAAAACGTTGAAAGACTTATTGTCTAGGAAAAATCCTCAACTGAAAACCAAAACTTTTGGTGGCAAAACAGTCCTCCTAGGAGGTGATTTTAGACAGATATTACCTGTTATTCCACGGGGTAATAGAGCTGACACCGTCTACGCTTCTATAAGTCACTCATACCTATGGGAAAGCTGCCACAAGTTCTCTTTAAAAACAAATATGCGATTAAATGAGGACGAAAAAGAGTTCTCTGATTGGGTGCTTAAGGTCGGGGAGGGTAATCCACTAACAACATCGGAAAATGAGTATGTCGAGCACCATGAACAAATGGTAATCGTCGACAAGTCATTGGTCCAGCCGATTAGTGAGGACCCCCTTAAACAAGTTGTTGAGACTGCATATGGAGATCTTAAAAACTTAAAAGCATTCCACAGCTCCTACACAGACAATGCTATACTCACACCGCGTAACGAAACCGTTGATGAAATCAATGCTTATACCATCTCCCACACTGACGGGGTATCAAGAGAGTACTTTAGCTCATATAGCTTTGAGATATCAGAAACTCAGTCTGAACAAAATGAGACGTTATACGCAATTGAGTATCTTAATTCCTTGGAGTTTCCGGGATTGCCTTCACATAAGCTCACTCTCAAGATTGGGGCACCAGTTATGCTTCTACAAAACTTAAATCAAAAAGGGGGCTTATGCAACGGTACCCGTCTTATCCTGACCTACTTAGGTGACTACGTCCTTGAGGCAGAAATTGTCACTGGTTCTCATATTGGAAAAAGAGTACTTCTCCCTCGAATTGTTCTCTTGCAAGATGATACGAACCTACCTTTCACATTACGTAGACGACAATTCCCTATCAGACTCTGCTACGCAATGACGATAAACAAGAGCCAGGGTCAAAGTTTAAAAGAGGTTCTCTTACACTTGCCGAAACCAGTCTTCACACATGGACAATTATATGTGGCTCTCTCACGTGTAACTAGCAAATCCGGCCTAACAATCATAAAAGAAAAAGATTCACAACTACTACAAGTGCAGAACATTGTCTACAGAGAGATTTTCAACGATCTCCCATTCCACGAAGGTGAGAAGTTTTTAAATTTTTGATTCATGCAAACCTTTTTTATATTACTAATAATTATTATCTAACTTTTTCACAACGTTTTGTCTACCATCGAAACGATAATATTATCACCAGAGCTTCCCCCACACTTCAATCACTAGAAAACCAAAGCTACTGAAAGCCATGTACGTATATCTAAACTCTAAACAAAGATGTTTCTATTACTATTTAAGATTAAGGAAATCTAATTGTTTCTTTAATATTCCAGGTTCTTCTTTTCATACCGTCCACATTACGTCTACACGTCTTCTTTTGGGATAATTATTTACCTTTTCATATTGGATTTACTACATTAATACTTGAAATTTAGTTCAACATGTTTTCGTACATGATTTCACTGTTATTATTGCTACACCGGTTTTTATGAAAAAAACAGCAGAGCACTCAACACAACAATATAATTTTGGCAAACGTAACATATCACCTTATTTTAACACTAATATATAGCTAAACTACCTATTTTTGGTAATCCTATTATTTCGAACAATAATATATACCAAACTCCTCACCCCCACCACCATTATCTTAAACATATAATAAAAAGGTTGCAAAATATGAAATTAAAATTACAATTTTACGAGTTTTATTCCTTACTTATTTAGTGATTTCCATTTCGAAATTAATATAGCTAAACGCATTTCCGCGCGTAGCGCGGACAAAGACACTAGTTTTTTTAGTAATAGATATCCCATTTATATCGTATCAATAAAAATTCTCTAAAATTATTGGAGATATTGAAGATTTCAGAACTATGTGCATGAAACTTAACATATCCATACTTTTTATTTTTTTATTTGGCTAATAATCTCTTTTGTGATGATCTACTAGCCTATGCATTATGCTGTAAGGAGATTGGATATTTTTATGGAAGATCAGATTGATATTATTACTGTTTTGCTTGCGGCTGGTGTAGATAAAAGTGTTTTGAATCACACATGAAAGGTAGAATGCAGACATTTATTATGATATATATATATATATATATATATATATATTATGTTATTTGTGTCATGTAAAATTTAAATTGTGTAAACACCATTTTAAGTGGCATCTAATTATGGCGTTAGAGATCTTCTACACTAGTACATAAAATAGAGACGTGTGGTTGCAACATGATCTACTACTATATAAACTTGTTTTAGAAAAAAAAACAAATACTAAGCTTTCAAGTTTAAAACTGGCTAAGCGATCGGTTTGGTGGAGTTTATTTTGAATTTTCCGTTTTAACCAAAACTTTTATGATAAAGGTAACGTCTCACAGACTAAGTTTGTCTTTGAAATTTAGTTTTATAATCTTAACGAGTTTGCTTAAAGTTCCACTTTCAATCATGGGTTACGAGTGAACCAATTTTAATTTGGGGTGAACCATTTATATCAATGTTACAAGTGAAATAGAAGCAAAACGGAGTGGAATAATCAACTTTATTTGCAAACTAGAACTAACAAATTCCAATTCCCTCATTGACCTCATCTTTTTAATTTGTTCCCTCTGTAGCATTCACATTAAGCGTAGCTAGCTAGAGTTACCATGTGAGTGTTGGGATCTTCTTATGTTTTAATTCTCTTACTAATGAAGAATGTAGATCCCTAGAGAGAGATAATGTAGTTCCGTCAAAGTTATCTTGCAAGAAGAAACAATATTTACATTTCCTCTTTTCAAAATTCATTTCCCCCTAATAAAAATAAACATCACTCAAAGAGATTATTCCAGTTAAAACCCAATGCAAAACTAAAAAAATCAAAATAACCTTGTCGTAGACATGTCTATTTCATTAGATTGTTGTGAATCCTCTTTGACTCTGCCATCAGATTTTCTTTTTCTTCCTCTGATTCTTCTCATTCCCCTTTACAAAGAGCTGGAAGGTCCTATGTTCAAGATATCCTCCTCTTTTCTTCCTCCCTTGTATTCGACGACACATACAGACTCATCAGAATCTTATAAAAGTTCTTCACTCGCCACCGATTGACTTTTCACCCATCTATTACCGTCAATTTTCACCACAGCCAAAAAAAAGAAGACCATAAATTCTACAGTTTAATTAACTATCATGGTTCCATTCAAAAACACTAGCAAGCCTTCAAATATGGGCCTAATTGCCTCCACGAGGTATGCTAATTGCCTCCACGAAGTATCTTCACATACTGGTCACCGTCACCCTAGTTCACAATGGTTCCATGGTCTAGCGGTTAGGACATTAGACTCTGAATCTAGTAACCCGAGTTCAATCCTCGGTGGAACCTAATTTTTGCCTCTCCGTCCAATCATTCTCCCCGGCGATTGTTTTGAACCCTAAATAAAACGCCGGCCACCAACTAAATATCCATTGGCGTAATCTCTCTACTGCGACATTCTTCTTTTCTTTTTGTGGAACATGGAGAATCATCCGTTGATTGATTCTGGAGAAATTATGGAGATGGTTCCTCCTATTATACAGAGAATCGAGGAAACAGTTAAGGGAATACTCAGACAAGCTGACATGAACCTCATGACTGAGTTCAAGCTCCGTGTCTCCGCTTCTTCCAAACTCGGTTTCGACTTGTCAGGAACCCATCACAAGAAGCTTGTCAGAGATGTTCTTGAAGCCTTTCTTCTATCGAATCCCGACGACGACCACGGTGAAGCAAACGTTCAAGAGACGGTTTCTCCGGTGGATCCTGTTAATCCTACCGCTACGGCTTCAGCTGTTAGTGAAGAAGATGAACGCTTTATTTGTAAGGTTTGTGATTTCGAACTTGGATTGAGTTTACTGTTTATTGAATGTTTTTGCTGTGGAAAGTGTTGATCTTTAACTACTAACAGTTATCGAAGAAGCGAAATGCGACGGTTCAAAAATACAAAGGCCAAGCTTTTCTATCGATCGGTGAGAGTTCTCAAGAAAATGGAAAGCCTTTCAGAGGTAATTTTAGGACAGAACTCTGAGTCTTCTTGTCTTGATTCCGAAGCTTATAAGTATTTTTGATTGGTTTCAGAAAGATATCTTCTTGTCTTGATTCTAAAGCTATGAGTGCTTTGTCTCTTCTTGTCTTGATTCTAAAGCTATGAGTGCTTTGTCTCTTCTTGTCTTGATTCTAAAGCTATGAGTGCTTTGTCTCTTCTTGTCTTGATTCTGAAGCTTATGAATACTTTCGAACAGAACTTTGTGTCTTCTTGTCTTCACGGACTCTTCTTTTGCTTTATACTAGTGCTCTCTCCATTGTGTCTTTTGCAAAAAAAAAAAGAGAACCGTTTCGTTCATCTGCTTCTTCCTGCTTGGCTGAAAAAGCTTTCATCTTTCTTCTCTATCAGGAGTACATTTGTCAAGTAACCAATGGTCTGTGATCAAGAAGAACTTTGCAGCGATAGAGGAAGCCATTAAGCAGTCCGAATCAAGATTAAAGTAAGACTGTAACGTTATTCATGTATACAAAGATTCATGTTCTCGTGTTCCCTAGTATGTTTATACTGTCTGCTCAGCAATGGATGCCGCTTATCTTTATGCAGATCTGAATCAAAACAAAACGGAGATACTTCTAAGGCTGTGGAGAGCAATAATACCACTTGCAGTTTTTCTATCATCGAGACTTCACGTTTTGATGGGAGGAGTTATCTTCGCTGGGCATCACAGATGGAGCTTTTCTTGAAGCAGTTGAATCTGTGTTATGTTCTCTCTGAGCCCTGTCCTGTTACCAACAGCTCTCAAGACGATTCCGTGGGAAAAAACTGGTTGAAAGATGATTACCTATGCTACACTCACTTGTTGAACTCCTTGTCAGACCATCTATACCGTCAATACTCGAAGAAGTTCAAGCACGCTAAAGAATTGTGGGAGGAGTTAAAGTGGGTGTACCAGTGTGAGGAATCTAACTCGAAGAGGTCACAGGTCAGAAAGTACATTGAGTTCAAAATGGTGGAAGAGAGACCGGTTCTTGATCAAGTCCAAGACTTTAACAAGATTGCTGACTCCATAGTGAGTGCTGGTATGTTTCTAGATGAGACGTTTCATGTGAGTACCATCATTTCCAAGTTTCCACCGTCTTGGAGAGGCTTCAGCACAAGGTTGATGGAAGAGGAGTTTTTACCGGTCTGGATGATGATGGAACGAGTCAAAGCTGAGGAGGAGCTTCTTAGAAACGAACCACAAAGGGTTACGTATAGACCAGCAACAGGCTCTTGTCAGATGGAAAGGATACCACCGAGTCTAGGAAGGGGTTCTCAGAGCATAGGTTGGAAGAGGAAAGAACCTGAGAGAGACGGGAAGGTCACCATCATCTGTGACAACTGTGGGAGAAGAGGACATCTTGCAAAGAATTGTTGGGGGAAGACACTTGATGAGAGAGCTTCCAGGAAACCAAACCGGGTTTCATCCACTACACCTGCGGCTTCAGAGACTCAAGCAACAACAAAGAAGGACAGGGAGTGACAAACAGTTTATATCTGTATGGATTACAAAATTGTAGCCTACACAGTGGAAGCTGAGAATCAAGATTCATTCCAAGAGGATAAGAAGTTTCTTTTCTGACTTCAACATCTCGAACCAGCAGCTAACCAAAGGTGAAATCTTCTGAAACATCCCTTCATATGCCTCTTCATTTGTCAAATTTACTTCTTATCATTTCAAATGTAACATTAGTGTAAAGATCCTTAACAATTTGCTTACAACAATACCAAAAAGGTTTGTTCATAGACTGAACTCAACTATAAATCAATACAATCAACGAGGATCTAACTCAGTGATTGTAACACTGTTCAATGACGCGACACTACTTGTGTTATTGTCTCTTGATTCTGATGATTCTCCATCTCCTGAGTAAAAACCTGGTTCTGAAGGTCTAGGCAAAGTGAAAGAACTTGCATTGAAGCCATTGTTGGTCTACTCTCTGCATTCTCCTGAACACACAACAGGGCAATGTGAATGCATTTCATGATCTCATCACTTAGACCTTTAGTTTCAATTAGACTTGGATCCACAATGTTCAACACTTTTCCTTCTCTCCAGGTTTTCCACACCTACAGATATAACAGAGTAAAAGTTAAGACTTAAGAGTATGGAATCAGATCCAAAGCAATAACTTTATTCACTTACATAACTAAGGAGAAACAATGATCTTTGTTCTTCTGGAGACCAATTGTTTCTCTTGCCTGTAATGATCACTCAAGGACTAGTACACCAAAGCTAAATACATCGGTCTTCACTGAGAATTGTCCGTTCATTGCATATTCTGGAGCCATGTAACCACTGCAACCACCAAATAGTTGTCAGTTTACTTATCTTTTCTTAACAGAATGGAGAGTACTTGTTATTTATTGGCAGCTTACTAGGTTCCAGCAACTTTACTTGTAAACCTGGTCTGACTTGTTTGGTCTGCATCAAACAACTTAGCCATTCCAAAATCTGCAATTTTCGGATTCATTTCACCGTCCAATAGAACATTGCTTGCTTTAAGATCTCTGTAAACAATTTTGAAACGAGAATCTTCATGGAGATAAAGAAGACCCTTAGCAACACCAAAGATTATCCCGGTAACGTGTGTCCCACTCTAAAACCGTTCTCCTATTTGAATCTGAGAAAGAAAACCATTAAAAATGGTATCATTATATAAATGACACTAGAGATAGAGATGCTAGAGTGGATCAAAAGATACCAAATATGAAATGTCCAAAATTTTCAAATCTTCAGAACATTATATGAGCAAAACTTCAAAACATTTTAGATATTCAAAATTTTCAAATCGAATCAAATTTCATGGATGAAATGTGTAACCCTAATGACAATTTGCCTTCATCTATATCAGACATCCATCGTTTTAACTGGCTGCAATAAATAAAAAGTAGTTGTATGTAAAATAATAAAATAAATTTTTTGATAAACTGAAGTTGATGTTTTCTATATGTTGGAACTGTATAGAAAAACTAGACCATCAGAATTGGCACTGACATGAGTGACTTATATTGTATATATGTGATAACAAAATAAAAAGATGGTTTGTATGTGAAATATGAAAAGTAAATAAATTGAAATTGAGCATTTTGCATACGTTGGAAATTTTCTTTTTGTACACATCGTAACGTTTTGCATAAAGTTCAAACGTTGGAACTTTTATATATATAGCAAAAGTAGATAATCAGAAATGGCATGATGTGAGTGACTACTCTGTATACATGATATGTCTGTCAACTCTTCTCCAAGAAAAATCTAGTTGTTAAACTCTGCCTACAGTTAACCGGAAAATATAAACCAAATCAAATTTATGTAATTAGATTCAGCATATTTTTCAAACTGATACAAAATTTTGTGAACCCATATTAATTATCTCTAACGATTTAAATGCTGTTTTTGTCAATGCCGTACCATTCCACACATTAGTTAAAAACAAAACACAACGTATTTTAACAATTCAATCCCATAGTAATTTTATGCATAATAAAACGCAACACACATATATATCTTATATTTCACTCTTTTTAGCTATATACTTTATCTATGAGATATATTATCCTTTTGCAGAAAATATAGATTAGACAGACATGTGTTAGATATAGGTCTAGAAACTTATTTGTTGGTTCAGTTAATCTAGAATTAAGTATAACTAGATTGTGATCTGCGCTTTTAAAACACATAAATATTTTTAATAAAATACAATTTACGATATTTTTTTATTTAAGTGTATTTGAAAACTATATAATTATATTATTTTATTTATAGTAAATATGAAACTTATATAAGATATTACTTTTCCAATTATTTCAAGTCATTTCGTTACGAACTTAAAATTCTCTTTAATATTTATTTGACTATTGTGAAATATATATTTTGATAAATTTTTAATTATAAAAATGATTTGATGTCAATTCATTGACTATAGATTTTTGTTTATATACAATATTTAATTTAATATGAATTTGTTTTTAATAATAAGTTATTTATTTTGAAAAAAATATTCGTCTGAAAATAATTATAATTATAAATTCAACATATAACCATATCACTAGGCCTGGGACGTATTATCCGGGATCCGGATTCGATCCGAGATCCGTCCCGGATCCGCTCCGAAAATAGGATATCCGGAGTGCCCGAATCCGAATCCGGATAGTAAAATTTCGGATCCGTCCAAACCGGATCCAAATCCGGATATCTTATTTTTTAGGTCCGGATATCCGGATCCGGATCCGTGTTTTTAAAATATATTAAATTTTTAATTTTATTAATAATTATATTTGATATATTAATATTTATACATATAATATTTTTTAAATATTATATTTGAATTTTACTAATATTATATGTCATATATATATTCATAAATTTTGTATAAATATTTAATTTATGTTTTATTTTTAGATTTTTTATATTTTTAAAATATTTTTTTATTTTTTTTAATTATTTTTACGGATCCGGATCCGAATCCGGATATCCGCGGGTATCACAATATCTAGACGGATATCCGAAGTCCGGATACCCGGAAGATACGGATCCGGATCCGGATACTAAAATCACGGATCCGGCGAATCCGAATATCCTAAAATACCTCGGATATCCGGTCCGTCCCACCCCTACATATCACCTTATAGCTAGAATATGCAATGTATATTTATGTAATATTACAATATATACTCCTAATAAATCACAGCCTTTGATTCTTTTTCTTATTTTCATTGTTCTTTTCTTTTATTGTTTTCCCCTTTCATTTTATTTGATCTATATTTCTTTACCAATGTAATTTAGCCAAAAATTAATTTCAAAATAAAATATAAATATTTTTTATTTATACTATATTTTAATTCATTTCAGACGGATATATGTCTTTTCAAAATAAATAAATTAATATTAACAAGAATTCTCATTCTATGTTATGTATATAGAATAACACTTATTAAAATCAATCTATTTCTCTCTCTCGTTGTACTTCATAGACAACCAAACTTAGGCTTCAGACTTATTATTCGGGATCTAGATCCGATCCGAGATCCACTCTGGATCCGCTTCGAAAATAGAATATTCGAGGTGTCTAGATCCGGATAGTAAAATTTCGGATCCGTCTAAACCGGATTCGAATATCCGAATCTATGTTTTTAAAATATATTAAAATTTTAATTTTATTAATAATTATATTTGATATATTAGTATTTATACATAAATATATTTTATAATATTATATTTTAATTTTACTAATATTATATGTCATATATATATTCATAAATTTGTATAAATATTAAATTTATGTATTATTTTTAGAATTTTTGTATTTTTAAAAATAATTATTTTTACGGATCCGGATCCGGATATTCACGGGTATCACAATATCTAAACAAATACACGAAAGACACAAATACTAAAATTATGGACCCAGCGAATGCGGATTCGGATCCAAATACTCTTAATTTCTCAGATATCCAGATCTTCCGAATCCGAATACTCTAAATTTTTCGGATATCCAGATTCATCCCACCCCTAACCAAACTATTCAATTTACACGTAATAAATAGAATAGATATAATTAGTAAAATTTACTAACATGTGTCTTACACACACACATGCACATTTGCAGGAAATGAGTAAAAAGTCCAACCATAAACAATCATGTCACATCTCTAGTTATTTCTTTAATTTGTTTTCTTGTTATGGCTAGTAAACCCGATTGATCCTAGATTTAACTAATTTTATTTTTTAAATCAAAAGAAATTTTGGGCTTTAGAGATAGAGGTTTTACACGTGTTTTCTTATGGATACATGTGTTATTGATTTATATTTTCGTTCAAGTTTCAACGTCAGTGTTACAGCTTGCAACCCTAAATATGGCCGGTCTTTTTCTAAAGACTTGTGGACGAGCTTATAAAAGTATTAGTTTTTCACAGGAAGTATTACTCTTGTGTTCTTAACGCCACGGCGCCATGTAGTAGGATAACACGTAACCATCGATATGGATTTCTTATCAAAACCTATGGATCTAGGCTCTTAGCTAGTAGCCTTGTGCCACGCTATCCACTGGTATGTTGTTTTGTGTTGATTGGCCATAAATTATTTGAATAAATTATTTGAAAATCCATAAAATATTCCTACAACGTTCAAAGAACGGCCAAAAATTTAGCAAAAAAAAAAAAAAAACTTTCAAATAACGGATGGCAGGGAGCCTCGGATGACTACTTTATCTTGTTTGTCAATACCATTCAATTTATCTTTTGCTCTGTAGCCCTCCTTTTTGACCATCCCCCATTCATTATAATTGAGTATTACCCATTCATTTACAACATATTCACATCTTATTTTATTTTTGTTTTGAAATATGTAGTTCACATAGGGAATAATCGGCTCAATATTACTTTCTTGGATGGTAATGCACAAAGTAACATGTGGGAAAACAGTTTTACGTAAATAGCCCAACGAATAAAGTGATGAACTTTTCACTGTAAACATAGTCGTCTCTTTCAAAAAGTAAGAATGAGAGCCATTTCATATTATCTGCAAAGAACAAAGAGAAGGTGACAAAACTGAGAGAACAAAGGCAAATTGTAAACAAAATGAGAAATTAAGGACGTACAACTGCATATGAAAAACAGTTGTTAAACTTAGTTTAACCATTAGAACAGTTCCAATGAAGAAATTTAGTTTCAGAATTCTAAATTTATCTTAGATTTAACTAATTTTATTTTTAAATCAAAAGAAATTTTGGGCTTTAGAGATAGAGGTTTTACACGTGATTTCTTATTGATAAAATTAGTTAATTTTACGGAAAACTCAATCCAAAGTATTTGTACAGATAATTTTTGTGTTGAGTTTTTTGTAAAATTAAAAATTTTATAATTAAATATTAATATAAATATATACATACACGTATATATGTATTTTGAGAACTCCAAAATTAGAAATCCCCGCTGGGATTTGAAAGCGCAAGATTAGTAGTACAGAAACTAGAACACACAGTAATCCAAGAGTTATTTCTTCCAAGAAAATATGACTAGATAAATCCTTTTAAAAGCACATATATGTTCTTTTGAAAAGCAATTCTAAACAAAGCTCAAGAACAACTTGACTTGTTAACTAGCCTAATCAATTCACGACTTACCCTAGTCGATGAATTGCTTCTAACTCTTCAAGTGTCTTGCCTACCTTGCTCGGTTTCACAAGACTCTTTCTCGCTAGAATATTACCTCGTGTGTTAGCCGACTACAACCCAGTCGACTCTCTCTTTATACCTAGAGAGAAAAAGCCCTAAAGCTACCCAATGGAAACTTTCCATTTTCTGTTTCAGCGAATAAGACAACCTTCTTCTTTTCTTCATCGGTTGCTTATTCTTCACTCATTTTTCTTAACGCCCACGCCTTGATAAATATCTTCATATCTTTACTAAAGGCTCCTTCCTTTTCTTGCATTTGTCTTCACACGTGCTTCTCATGATCCATCTCTCTGATGCAGTAGTCCATGTCGCACTTCATGAACTACTTCTGCTCTGCTACATCATCTTCTTCACCATACATCTTCAATCTCCCCCTTTTTAATTCGTCGTCTCACAAGTACCTGAGATAGAGGACATGGCAACCACAACACCACCAATGCATATTATCAAAGGATAACATATACAAATGCTCCCCCATAAACTATAGCCATATACAAATGCTCCCCCATAAACTTAGTCTTCTGCATCTCAGTCCTCTTCTTCTCCCCCTGCTTGTGAGCACACGGATTAAAAACAACAGGAAACATCAATACTTCATAACGAGAGACCGGTACTAATTTGCTACAGCACTCTGAAGATCCTGAACGATCTCAGCTAAAGCATGAAGGGCTCGAGTTCTGTCCTGTAGTGCCACTTGCAGATCAACCCTGGTGAGTGGTCCATGAGGTATGAAAACTGATCCAAGCTCATAAACCGATACTCGGCGTGGTCCAGTTTTGGAGCTAGGTGTAGCAGTCCGTGGAGCAGGAGTTGGAGCAGGAGCTGGCTGACGTGTTGTCCTAGCAGAGCTTCTTTTCGATTCAGCTTTGGCAGGTGCCTTTCCTTTAGCTACTCGCTGCTCAGAGCATTCTCTGTGTCTACAAGCACTAGAGGTAGAGCAGACTCATCCTTATCTTTCGGTGATTCATCTCTGATCGGAGCATCTAGCACGGCAGTACTTGAAGATTCCTTTTGCAGCTTCGGATCTGCTACAGGTTCTTTGCAGATGGATCTATTTCAAGACCATGAGTCCTTTCATCACTCTCGTCCGATTGAGCTTTCTCATTCGCAGTGTTAAAGAACTCGAGCTCTTTGGCTACTTGAGGAAGAGCTGTAGACACCGGCGAATCGTTTCTCGGCGGAGGCGATTCAGGTTCACCATCAGAGAGTGACCTTCGACTTGCTTCAGCCTCTGCATGCTTCTCTACCTTGGATGATTCGCCTTGTTGAGTTGAGTTCTTGGCTTTTCCCATTATAGAGGTTTGTTTGTTTGCTTTATTTGCGAGAGAGATGAAGAGAGGGTGGGAGATTTAGCTTCTCAAGCACGATGAAGATTTTTAGGGTTTGTGCCCCACTACTTCCCTTAACTAAATAAGGCTGAATCAACTTTTCTGATATAGCACATCTAGTCCCTGACTTTCTATCCTCTCCTTTGTATACCTACAACATTTAATTTCTCTCATCCAAGCACATAAGCATTAGGCACATTCGTGAATTAATGTTGTATCATCAGACTTTCACGATAGTAATAAAACACGAGTCACAACTCACAATTGGCTGATTCAAGATTAATATAAAGCATTAGATCAGTTTATTTACCATTTATGTGATGTGCTTCATGAGTTGACTCAGTGCTTGATTCAGGCTGTACATATAACTCTTTCTAGATCTTATACTCTGGTGCACCCGATTGTCTTTTTATGGCTAGCTTTCACATTGTTATGCCTTCATCAATACTGCTGGTTTTCATCCTTTATTCTCGCGCTGTGAAACCCATGTTATTTCCCATCATGAATCTATCAATTTCTTTTCCCTTTTTTTTTTTATTGAGCATCTTTCTGAAACATTTCTGGCTTTTTTTAATGAGAGGGGGGGCCACAGATTGACGTGAAACCTGTACCATTACAGTATTGACGGCATACCAAGCAGCTCTTTTCCACAGCGTTCTCAGGTTCCAAAACCAATCTGAATCATATGTACATCCCGAACCAGCACATGCACTACTCTCTGCACAACTTGACTCAACAATCAAGGTTACACACACCAATTGCATTTATTAGTGTGATAAAACGATTAAATTCAAGAGATTTAGTGAATATATCAGCCAACCGCAAATCAGTAACTACATGTTTGATTACTACCTGATTGTCTTCAACTAATTCTTTGATGAAGTGGTGCATGATGTCAATGTGCTTCGTCCTTGAATGTTGGACCGGATTCCTTGAGATATCAATTGCACTTTTGTTGTCACAATACACACAAAAGGAACTGTGCATTCCATAATCAGCTGACATCTGCTTCATCCAGATAAGTTGTGAGCAGTAGTTACCCATGGCAATGTATTCTGCTTCTGCCGTAGAGAGTGATACAGAGTTTTGTTTCTTGCTCAGCCACGAGATAAGATTGTTTCCAAGAAAGAAACATCATCCACTGGTACGCTTCCTATCATCAGCACATCCTGCCCAGTCAGCATCACAATATCCTACCAGGTTCTTGTTGGAGTTCTTGACGAATTGTATTCCAAGGCTTTCAGTTCCCTTGACATACTTCACGATCCTCTTGACTGCATTTAAATGTGACACCTTTGGTTTGGCTTGGTATCTTGCACATACTCCCACGCTGAAAGATATATCTGGTCTACTGGCTGTTAGATAAAGTAGACTTCTAATCATCCCTCTGTACAAGGTTGGATCAACATCTTCACCAGCCTCATCTCGTGCAAGTTTTACTGAAGTACTCATTGGCGTACGTGCGACTTTGCTGTTTTCCAGTCCGAATCTCTTAACTAGATTGTTGGCATAGGCACTCTGTGAGATGAACACCCCTTTCTCGGACTAAGTTACTTGAAGCCCCAAGAAATACTTCAGCTCTCCACACATACTCATCTTGAATACTTCATCAGTCATACTCTTCACGAATTCATCCACCATTGACTGTGAAGTACTTCCAAAGATGATGTCATCCACGTAGATCTGAACAATGATGATGTTCTTATCTTTCTCCATAAAGAACAATGTCTTGTCTACACTTCCCCTGATATATCCTCCTTCTACTAGGAAGCTTGTAAGGCGCTCATACCATGCTCGAGGTGCCTGCTTGAGACCATACAACGCTTTCTTCAACTTGTAGACATGTTGCGGATGAGTGTGATCTTCGAACCCCTTTGGCTGCTCCACATAGACCTCCTCTTGCAGAATCTCATTCAAGAACGCACTCTTTACATCCATCTGGTATACTTTGAAGTTCAGGATGCAAGCCATTCCTAAGAAAAGCCTGATGGACTCAAGACGAGCCACTGGTGCAAATGTTTCTTCAAAGTCTACTCCTTCAACCTGTGAGTACCCTTGTGCCACCAATCGCGCTTTATTCCGAACCACTTCTCCATGCTCATCAGTCTTATTCTTGAAGATCCATATGGTTCCCACGGCATTTACTCCTTCTGGTCTGGGCACAAGTTCCCACACATCATTCCTTACGAACTGCTCCAGTTCCTCCTCCATTGACACAATCCAGTATTCGTCACGTAGTGCATCATTGTGTGTCTTTGGTTCAATGGAAGATACAAAGCAAGCAAACTGGACCATCTCTCGGAAGTTTATCACCTTTCCCCGAGTCTTTCGTCCCTCATCTAACCCGCCAATCACATCATCAGCAGAATGATTACGATGTACTTGCTGGAGTACTTCAGTTGGTGCAGCACCTTCTGATTCAGTGATCTCAGATACTTCTTCTTTCGTTCTGATCTCTGATGTCTCTGTCTCTTCATCAGATTCATTGTCATCCCAACTGATCACCGACAAGTCATCAAATACCACATTCACTGACTCCATAACCATGGCAGATCGCTTATTGAACACTTGGTATGCTGTACTAGTTCCTGAATAGCCAACGAAGATGCCCTCATCGCTTCTTGAATCAAACTTTCCTAGGTAGTCCTTGTCGTTCAAGATATAACACATGCACCCAAAAACATGAAAATAACCAAGATTAGGTGTTTTACCAGTCCATATTTCATACGGAGTTTTCGTGGTCCCTTTTCTCACATACACCCTATTGATGATGTAACATGCAGTACTCAGTGCCTCAGCCCAAAACCTTTGAGGTATCTTGTTACCATGTATCATCGCCCTGCCCATCTCTTGCAATGTCCTATTTTTTCGCTCTACTACACCGTTTTTTGTGGTGTCCTGGGAGCTGAGAACTGATGAGCTATTCCTTTCATCTCACAAAATTTTATCATTAGTTCATTCTGAAACTCTCCTCCATGATCACTGCGTATCTTCTTGATTCCTCCTTTCTCATTATTCAACTGTAGCGCCCAAATCTTGAAGCTTTCCACTGTTTCTGACTTCTCTCTGATGAATCTGACCCATGTGAATCTTGTGAAGTCATCAACTAGTACAAACACATACTTCTTCCCTCCAATACTGTCGATTTGCATTGGTCCCATTAGATCCATGTGAACTAGATCCAAGGGGGCCAAGGTTTCTACATCCGGGACCTTCTTGTGTTGTACCTTTACTTGTTTCCCTTGATTACAAGCTCCACACACGATCTTCTCTTTTATTCGAAGCTGAGGTACTCCACGAATCATATTCTTGTTGACTAGGGTTGCCATGTTACGCAGATTCATGTGGCCTAGACGTTGATGCCAAAGTTCAACATGTCTTGTGAGGATTGAGCATTGAAGGCATTCATACACTTAGTCTTCTTTTCCCACATGTAGCAGTTGTTGCCAGCCCTTATCCCTTGTAGAACTGTTACCCCATGCTTGTTGATGGCTCGACATTCTGTAGCTGTGAATAGCACTGAGAGTCCTTCATCACATAGTTGACTTACGCTGATCAAATTTGCCTTCAGACATTTGACAAAGTACACGTTCACCAGCTTAGGTAATTCAATATCGTTTGTAGCACCTTTCCCTTTGATGAATCCTTGTCCTCCATCTCCAAACGTGACCTTTCCACCTTTCACCTTTTTCAAGTTATCTAGATACTCAGCATTCCCTGTCATGTGCCTTGAGCAACCACTATCAAAGTACCATGGCTCTTCTGCATCATCATCCTCCGTAACCAAGGCCATGCTACAGCGTAAGCCAGATCCTGTAGTAATCGAAGAGTACAAGTCTGACTTCCTCATCCATACTCGACTTGTGTTCCCAACTCTCCAGAACTTCCGTTGATTCCACAATTGTCTGATATTCTCGAGATGCTTCTGACAAAACCTTTTGTAATGACCCAACTTGCCACAAGAATGGCATCCAGCCGTTTGTCTTGATGGACTTCTTGTCTCAGTTTCCTTAGTGCGAACAAACCCTCCAGACACAAAACTGGTCATGCCTGTGGTGTTACTTGATCTTCCAGTGTATCCCAGTCCCATGTGAGAATTCTCTATTCTGCCTTGAGACAAAATTTTGTCCAACTACTTAGTGCCCGTTAGCATCTTGATCTTCTTGTATTGCTGATCTAACTCCGATTGTAGTTCCATGGCGTTTTTCTTCTCAGTCATCACTTCCTGTCTGAGATCTTCTGCTTGTTTGGCAAGAACTAGCTTCTCTTTCATCAGATTCACACTCTCTTTGGCTAGCTCAGTTTCCTGTTAGAGTTCCGGACGAACCTTTTCCAATTCTGCCTCAAGACTTTCCTTAGCTTTCTGAAGTGCTCGATTCTCAGCTCCAAGTCTCAGTACTGTCTCGCGAATTTATCGATAGCTCTCAGTTAGTTCTTTCTCTGATTCACTCTCATTTTCCGAGTCATACTCAAATTCTGTGATGCCCAAGAATGCCACAAAGTTGTTCAGCTCTTCTTCACTATCGCTGTCGTCGATTCCAATCAACGATTTCTCTTTCTTCCTCTTGCTGTCTGTCTCGCATTCAGCTTGAGTATGGCCAAAATCTTTGCATCCAAAGCATTGAAACTCTCTTCTTTTTACTGTGGGGCAATCAGCTCGCACATGGCCATATCCCTTACACTCATAACACTTCATGTCTGACTTCTTGACATTCTTCTCAGCTTCAGCAGATTTGGATTTTGAACCAAATTTCTTGTAAGATTGTCCTTGTTCCACTTTTCTGAGTGCTCTATCAAATCTCCTCACAAGTAAACTTAATGGATCATCACCTGCTTCATCCTTTTCAACAGACACTAGTGCAATTCCCTTAACCTTCTTTCCACTGTCTAACTCCATCTCATGAGCTTGCATCATACCCACTACCTCATCGAAGCTTATGTCATCAGTGTTGAGAGCTACTTCCATGGCTGATTTGTGACCTCTGAACCTTTCAGGAAGACACCTCAAGAACTTCTTCACCATTTTCTTCTCTTTGTATTTTTTTCCGAGTGTGAGTGCTTCTTGGGACAATGAGCTTAGCTTGGAACTGAAATCAGCAATTGATTCATTCTCGTCCATCTTCAGATCTTCAAACCTAGTATCCAGCATGTCTCTTCTCGAGCTTAACATCTTCGTAGTTCCTTCAAAATGCTTCTGAAGAATATCCCATGCTTCTTTCGCTGACTCACATCCCTGAATCAACTCAAACTGTTTCCTCGCAACACTGCAGTGGATGGCCGTGAGTGCTCTTGCATTGAACTTGGCAAACTTGTTCTCATCTTCAGTCCACAGTTCTTCGGGTTTTGGTACATCTTTACCATCTTCACCTCTTGCAACAGGATGCTTCCACCCAGACTCAACTGCCTTCCATGCAAGTGGATCAATCCCTTTGATCGTTGCCTTCATTCTGGCTTTCCAGAACCCATAGTTTCCTACTTCCAAGACCACCTTGGAGTGCGCCACCAACTCTTTGAAGTTGTCCATTCCGCAGGATCTTTACCTGTTTAAGAAAAGAAAGCACAAGTACCTGCTCTGATACCAATTGAAAGCGCAAGATTAGTATTACATAAACTAGAACACACAGTAATCCAAGAGTTATTTCTTCCAAGAAAATACGACTAGATAAATCCTTTTAAAAACACATACATGTTCTTTTGAAAAGCAATTCTAAACAAAGCTCAAGAACAACTTGACTTGTTAACTAGCCTAATCAATTCACGACTTACCCTAGTCGATGAATTGCTTCTAACTCTTCAAGTGTCTTGCCTACCTTGCTCGGTTTCACAAGACTCTTTCTCGCTAGAATATTACCTCGTGTGTTAGCCGACTACAACCGAGTCGACTCTCTCTTTATACCTAGAGAGAAAAGCCCTAAAGCTACCCAATGGAAACTTTCCATTTTCTGTTTCAGCGAATAAGACAATCTTCTTCTTTTCTTCATCGGTTGTTTATTCTTCACTCATTTTTCTTAACGCCCACGCCTTGATAAATATCTTCATATCTTTACTAAATGCTCCTTCATTTTCTTGCATTTGTCTTCACACGTGCTTCTCATAATCCATCTCTCTGATGCAGTAGTCCATGTCGCACTTCATGAACTACTTCTGCTCTGCTACATCATCTTCTTCACCATACATCTTCAGGATTGTTCTTAGGCTTCAAAAATAGTTGTGAACATGAGTTTTGTACAAGTAACATGAACGGTTTCCAAATAAGGATTTTTATTCAAATTTAGGTCTATGATATGATACAGAAACGATCACTTTCAATTAAAAGAAAAAGAAACAAAACTACTGATAATAATTAATATTGTTGAGAACTCAAGAATTCATGTCCACAACAAAAGTAATAAACAAAATACTTAAAAACAACACACATATGCGTCCAACATGTTTGGTGTCCAAACCTTTTTTGTCTTCATATATTATCACACATTTGCTTAGGACCACTCAAATCTTTGGATCAAGCAGTTAAGGTCGGTGTAGGAGTCGAACTCCGGCTTGTGGGCTCCACTTTTCCCCACGGTTTAACCGACACGTCATCCTCATCGTTGTAGGCATAAGCAAAGCCACCGTGACGGGTCATGTCCATTCCGGCCATCTCGTCCTCTCTCGATACTCTCAAGAGATTCATCTTATGCAAACCGTAGAACAATGGCCCCATCGTCACGGATACCCACCCAATGATCACAACGATCTGAACCAACTGTGCCGCGAGCAGTTTTCCTCCCCCACCCATCAACAACCCGTAAGGCCTATCACCAGAGTAAACCTCGTTGACGTATGTTTTGGTCGCGAAAAGCCCTGTAAAGATCACCCCCCATGCTCCACATCCCCCGTGGAGCTGAGCAGCCTCAAGTGGATCATCGTACTTGAGTTTCTTGGCCAGCAAGTTAAACCCGATCAACACCCATGACGCTACGAATCCACATACTATAGCAGCCCATGGCTCGACCACGGCACATCCTGAGGTGATCGCTGCAAACCCGCCTAGCAATCCGTTGCAAACATCAAGGACGTTCCAGTGACCTTCAAGGAGCCGTTTACTGAACAGAGTGGTCAACGCGGAAGTACATCCAGCAAGTGTTGTGGTGACTGCTGTACGGCCGACAGCACTCCACTGTCCGTAGTACGGCCGAGACTTGTCATATCCTTTTAGAATTGTCAAAAAGGAACCAGGGTTGAATCCGTACCATCCAAACCACAACAAGAAGGTGCCAAGTACAACAAGGGAAGCACTGTGACCACGTAAAGCAACGGACCGGCCCAACCGGTCGAACCGACCTATTCTTGGTCCTTCAATTAACGCTCCCCATAGACCGGCTATTCCGCCTACCATGTGGACAACTCCTGATCCGGCGAAGTCAATAGCGCCTGATCCAAACAAGAGGTTATTGTCGGATCTTGACGCGCTCGCCCATCCATCGGTCGACCAGAACCAGTGTGACACGGTCGGGTAGACAAAACCGGTCAAGAAAGAAGAGTAGATAAGGTAAGCAACGAACTGAGTCCGTTCAGCGATGGAGCCGCTGGTGATTCCCGCTGCGGCTATAGCAAAGGCCCATTGGTAGAGGAAAAAACTAAAGTCGGCGCCAGGGCGTTCAGGGTAAGAGCTCAAGGCGAAGAAGCTATGGTGGCGACCGATGAAGCCGTTGGACGGTGTTCCAAAGGCGAATGCGAATCCGAAGAGATAGTAAGAGATGGCTCCAGCGGCTGCGTCGAGGACATTGGTGAGCATGATGTTCATAGTGTTCTTGGCTCGGACTGAGCCGGCGCAGAGCATGGCGAAGCCAAGCTGCATAGCGAAGACTAGGTAGGCGGAGAAGAGGAGATACGTGTTGTCCACGGCGTAGGTTGTGTCGGAGAGTTTGTTGGAGATGTTGGAGAATTGAGAGCAGAGAAAGGTTGCCGCTGCGAGGGAAGAAGTAGAGTTAGAAGAAGATAGGAGGACGGAGAGATCCTTGGCGGAACAAGTGGTGTCCATGGTGGAAAGAGAGTGAGAGTAGTTGATTATGTGAGGTGTTTGCTTCAGACTATGGCGATCGAAGTTGTATTTAAATTGGAAAAAATAATCCACTATTAACATTATTTTATTTCACGAAAAAAGAAAGAATAAGCAGGGGTAGACGCCTTTTAAAAGTGCTAAAGGTTTTAGTTAGTATTTTAAGTTCATGTTTGGGTTTTTTCATAGTCCTAAAAAGGTAGTGATGTAAGAGCTATAATTATGTGAGTTTTTTTAAAAACAACAATTTGGGTTTTAATAGTATAACTAGAGCTTGAAACGCACATGCGCCGGTATTGTTTTATTTTTTCTAATTATTTTTACTTTTAAAATTATATATATTTGGTTCATATAACAAAAAGACAAATATAATATTTTGTAATTATATTTGCATATATTTTTGGGAAATTTTTCAAGAGAAATTGCTAAGAATATCATAAGTTAAGTATCACTTTGCAAAAATACACGCTATCAAAAATATATTAACATTTATGTTTACACTTTAGTGATTATTGTTTAGAGTTTAATGTTAAATGTGTGAGATTGAGTTTCTAATTTTTTTTATAAATATTTAGAAAAATTAATTAAGTCAATTTTCATCAAAAATTAAGGTATTTTTGAAAATAATCATTCATTAAAGGTAAATTTGAAAGTGGTATCAAACTTATGGTAGAAATGAAATTTTTCTTTTTCCAAATATAATCTAAATTTTTATTTGAAATCTAAAATTAGATTTATATTTAATCAAATGTAAAATTAACCTACAAGATTATATAGTGTCACAATATAATTTAAATATTTCAGATAATTTGGAATATTTCTTATTTATTAAATCCTTCAATTTTGTTTTATCAGTCTACATAAGTTTTTGATCTTGTCAATGTGATTTTTCCTGGCCAAATAAAAACCAGAAAATTATTTTACAATTCTATCGTCAGAAGTTTACATTTAATAATCTACAAAATATCTTTTAAGTTCATGTTTTGGATTTTCATTGTCCCAAAAAGGTTGTGATGTAAGATCTATAATTATGTGATTTTTTCAAAAGAAATTTGGGTTTTAATAATATAACTAGAGCTTGATCAACGCACATGCATGGGTATTATTTTGCTTTTCTAGTTATTATTACTTTTTAAATTATATATTGGGTTCATATAGCAAAATGATAATTATAATATTTCTTAACTATATGAGCATATATTTTTGGGGGATTTGCCAAATATAATTTAAATGTTAATTCTAAATCTAAAATTAGATTTTTATTCAGTCAAATGAAAAATTAACCTTAAAGAGTAACAAAATTACTATTTACGCCTTATGACCAAATAAAAACCAAAAATTTATTTTACAATTCTATCATTCGGAATTTTAAATTTAATAGTGTACAAAATGTAGACTTATTCTGAAGTATGTGTTGTAATTTGATCCAATAATTTTATTTAAAAAATATTAAAACTGTGTGAAAATTATTATAAATTATCACTATAAGAACCCATATGAGGTATATAAATTAAAAGAATATATATTAGTATAGTAGTCATGTGTTGGCAATGCTTATGGTTTGGTAACAAAAGATTCAAAGATGTAACTACTTTAAGGGTTACCTCTTAAGGTTAGATTTTAGATTTAGATATTTAATTTATTGAAATTTTTGAAACACTTTTAATTAAAATTACATAACAATGTCGATTGCTTATATAATATTTGATATATTTTAATATTTTATATAATGGTTATTAAAAGGTTTTTGGTTATCTAGTAGACATTTAAAGTTTGGGTTTGTGATCAAGGGTCGAGTAGATTTTAAACAAAATATATTTAATTTTGTGGTATATCAAACTTCTTCGGTAATCTAATAAAATTTGAGATTGCAAAAATCAAAATAATTTTGATTAATTTTAGTTTTTATATGAATAAATTAAAGTAAATTTACAATGACGTATACTAAGTAGACTTTCATGAAAGTCTACTCTTTCTCTTTGTGGTCAATCTACTCCATAAATTTATTTTAAATAGGTGTTAGAATATGTTTACTATGCCATGAATTTTAACTTATTACAATATTTTCACCCTATATAAATGAAATTTATTTTTTCTCTTTAAAATGGATGCACAAGTTTTTAAAATTATTTCATTTCTCTCTAAAATTCTCTGTCTTTTCTATAAAACTCTTTTATTTCTTTCTATACTCTTTGAATCTAAAGAATTTTTTTTTGTTTAATTTGTTAACTTTTTTCAATATCTTTTGCACAATATTATCTTGTTTTTGTAGGTATTATCCTTTTGTACTTTTCATTGTCTCTTCTAAAAAATGTAATATTTAGGTCTAAAAATTTCAAATATGTAATTTATGTTTATATAAAATTATAGACTGATATTATGTGCTTCACTTTACTACTAGTTATCTTATAAATTATACTTTTGATTTTTTTTTGTAGATTTAAAACTACTTTTTACGTTTCTAAATATACAAATATTTTTAGATTTAAAAATTATCCGATAGAGTAGACTTCTACTGAAATGGTCAAACAATAAACTTAGGTACTTTTTTAGAATGATCTATTTTAGTAGAGTAGATTGCTTTTTTTTTAATCGTGTGAACAAAAAAATGAGTGTATCACTTAATCTAGGTAAATAATAAGATTTCTTTTTGTATAACTATGACCTTGGTGTCTCTATGTATATATATAGTAATTATATATTCTATAAAATTATTCAAATAATTACCAAATGTTAGTTATCAAGTGTTTCACAATAACGTGAAATGGATGGTGGAGTTGCACGGTGAAAGAAGTGAAATCAAAGTCAAAGAAGGAAGTGCTTACTTGTGTCTTGTTGTCAAAAATTATGTCCACCAACTCCTTACGCTCCTATAAATATACATGCTTCTTGTTGCTGAAATTGCATCCCAAAACAAAGCAAGATAGAATAAGAGAAGAAGAAACCTACACGAGTTGGCTAAATTGGAAAGGATCTGATGCATTTATGTTACAGGTTCCTAATTCGAGTGTGCTTAATAACCTGGGGAAGAAATTACACAATTGACTCTTGTTATTGGATCTAGAGAGATTAAGGGCCTTAGGCCTGAACTAACTCCTGAACTATCAAAAAAAATTAAGAGAATAAAAAGTTAGAAAAAAAAAGTTAGAAAGAGAGGAAAGAAGAAAAAAATTAATTTTGTGAAAATTTCCTTTTTTAAAAGAAAATTATACTTATCTTTTTTAATATATTTGGAATTGGGTGTGAGTTGAGAGTGTTGTAAAATTTGAGTTAATAATAAAGATTTATAGCAGGTCCATTGATGTAGGCGATTAGCCGAACTCCGTTAACAAAATTTATGTGTGTTTTTTCTTCCATAAATCTGGAATTGGATCCGTATATTCCGCATAACATTGTTCAACATACAACACCTTCTGTCCCGTCATTGATAAGTAGTCGTTTCTCGTTCTTGCCCATCCAAGCAGGTCGTTTCTCGTTCTTGCCCATCCAAGCAGAACCAAAAAGCGTCGTTTTTTTTGTAACACAGAGTTGCAATCGTTTAGATAAACAAAAAGGTTAATTGGCGGAATGCATATAGTAGAAAGAAAAATTAGTCAACTAACCATGTAATAAAGTAGTGCTGGAAAGTGACAGTTTTAGACAAAAGTGGACCACTTTCTCCTTAGCCGCACATGGATCCGTCTGACTTGCATAATATGAAACATAAAATTTGTACTATACTATATGTGGTTCACCAATAATATAGAATAATTTATTTATACCAATAGCATATTAATAAATATAATTGTATTACAAATTGCACTAGTCCACAAAACACAATAAGGTAAAAATATAATACAGTCTTCTATTATCAATTGTGTTAGTCAACCGAAACAAAAGAAAGAAAGAGAATGGAGGAGAGAAAAGATGAAGTTGATGAAGAGAAGAGGAAAACAAAAGGACAAGAAGAAGAATGAGGAGGTTAGGAAGTAATGAAGAGAAGAAAAAAAAGTGAAGAAATATGAAAAAAACAAAAAATGACTATATATTGTAACATACTATACTATGTTCATAAATAAAAATAGTATAGAGTGATCTCCCATTATTAATTGCACTAGTCAACCAAAGAAAAATGAGAACATCCAACCCACGAAACACAATAAGGACCAAAACATATTACAATCTCCATTAAAGAAAAAATCATAGTTCATGATTACATAATATTGAATTTAGTTGAAGGTAATTGAAAAAACAAAATTATAAGTTTTCACGTACACCAATAGATTAGTCGAAACAAAATAACATGTTAGGAGAAATGATGACATGTTTAAAGGTTGAGAAGACTTCCACGGCTTATGATGCTTCCATTAGTAATGTGGGAGTAGAGTTGTAGCTTCCGGGTTGCGTACAGCTAAAACAAGATCACATAAGCGACAGAAGATAACCATAGTCAAAGGAAAAAGTTAGTATAATTTAAAAGAGAAATGGGTTTATATAGGTAAATATGTTATTTCACAGAGAATCAAGAGGTCCAACAGCTGGATAGATAGTCAGAGGCATTGACATGAAAACTGTGGTCGAATGTGGTCCACCACTGCATTGAATCAGACAAGGCAACATAAGTGAGAGAGGGGTTAAGGCTGCTTCGACTTTCTCATTTGTTTCACATGAGGCATTGCAATCAAGTACATGGAATAAAAACAAATCATGAACTGCATTGCTAAATTAAGTATGCATAACAATACTATATAAAATGTAGTTAATAAACATTGACGCTTAAAATGATACTCAATCATAAAAGTTAAACTAAAATATAGAAAATTTACTCTGGAGGGTTGTGAAAACATAAACTGCCACAAGTTGAATATATTATAGTTGTTGTATAGAATAGACTGCTCCATTGTACTGTCAATGTTCCCATTACTAACCACGCAAAAACTAAGATTCCATTAACAACTTATGTACATAATTCATCAACGCTTAAAATGTAAAGGTATACAAACTCCACATAAATAAGATCATTAGAGTTGTGTCTTTACTAACCATATATTGAAGAACAATTTGTGTTACTAACCGTATTTTGATTATATTCTATTTTCCACAAGTTAGGAAATATAGAATAGAACATACTACAATACATCGTTGTTCATCTTCTCCAATTCAACTTGATGTTTGTTTCTTCTTCTTTGAATCTGCAGTATCACAAACAAGAAAGTCAATTACCAATATGATTTTACAATCTCGAGAATTTATATTGCATACACATTTACCTTTTCAACATGATTCAACCATCTTCGCTTTTTCGCCATTTTAAAATAACCGATGAATCATCTAAAACCATGGAACACAATAGATTGATAAATAAATTGAATAGATGAGAACCTCAAAATTATGGTATAGCTCGTAGAAAGAGAAGAAACAAAAAAAAAAAGAGAAATAAATAAAAGAACATAAGAGAAAAAATGAGTGAAGGAATTTTTGGTAATAAATACATGTTATACACACAATATCATAGCACTTACTCTCTCTTATGGTTATTTTGCTAATTTTAATTTTTGTTTTGGTTATCGAATGCTAATTTCCCTAAATAAAACTTGCTTTCAGATTTTATTTTTAAGGTTACAAAAGCTTTTGTTCAATACAAAGGTTGATAAGCTCATTATATATAGAGTACTCTGTTTCTTATAACGAAGTTTGATAAACACAAGAATAGCTAGTGCAAGTACTCTTCTTCTTTGACTCTGTTCTGGTCTTGGCTTTCTTGGTAGATCAAGCTCATACTCGCTCTCGAGAAGGAAGAATCTCAAGTTACTCTCTATCTGAAAACTACAGCTAGGAGAAAACCACCTTAGCCCTAATCTCCCTTTCGTCGCGTTCCCAAAACCGTAAGTGAGACAGTCGTTACAGTTTTTCTCAGATAAATCTGGCGTGCACTGCACGGAAGCGAAGAATGTCGTGTTAGGTTGTAAACCAGTACCGTTTCCTTGAGCATACTTCCTCTTAGCTCCACCTGCTGCAGCTTCTTGTCTGAGACGGTTAAGTAACTCGCTCTGCAACCGATTAAACTCATCCCTATCTCCCGTTGCGTTGTTAGGGTTTGGAGCCTCAAAGACAGGGTTCCTTACGAGTTTACCTAGAATGGGTTTGTCTGAATAACGAAACATACATTTCGTGGAACGCACGTAAGCTTTTCTATTAGCTGGACAGTACGTTGTGGTTAGGTTTACTGCAGCTTGGGAGATACAGTTGAGACAATCTCCTCGAGTGACTACTTTGTTGCAGAGTCCCATGGCTTCTACTCGTTCTTGATCTCCGACCGTGAAGTGATAGAAGTTGTAGGTGTTGGGTTGGCGAGAAGGGATTGAAGAGACAAGACGGTTAAGGTTGTTGGAGAATAAAGATCCGGAGAAGTTGCTTTGTTGGGATAAACATGTTGCCTTTGAAGGGAGGTTCCATATAGAACCGTCAATGTTTATGGTGATTGGTTGTGCTAAGCTGAGAAATGGGACGAACAAGAACAAGAAGAAGAAGAACAAGTGTGGTGGTCGAGAAGAAGAAGAAGAACATGTCATGACCAAAGTTGATTTTGTTAGGGAATGTTCTTTTAGATTTTGAATGTTTTAGTTTCTTTAAGGGCTTTCTTAGTTTATATAATACGAAACCGAACCAAATGAAACGCCAAGTGACCAAGTCCATAGACCAAAATCAATGAAAAGTCTACAGAAAAAAATCATTTAAGATCAAACTCAACTTGGTGTTGATGCCCGTGACTTGCGTCAACGTAGGGGGGTCCCTGCTACATCAAAGAAGAACATTTGGATTTTGGGTGTTGTTTTTTTAAAAAAAAATGTTAAGCTTATAAACCATTCATTCACTAAGGCCATGATTAACCCGGCTCTCTTAAGGTGGGGTTCTTAACGTAAAATTTGTCTTTTTAATTTTTTTTTTTTTTACATTTTTCCCGCTAAGAGACGGCTCTTATGGTTCTTATTTAAGAGACGGTTCTTAGGTTTTCTTAGTTAAAAGCTAAGATATGTCTCTTAGAAAATGTAAGAACCTCACCTTAAGAGACCACGGTTAATCCTGCTTTAACTAGACTGAACTACCAAGAGTGGTGGTGGTATAAAAGTAGTACAAAAGAATTGTTTTTTTTTTGTCACTGATTTAATTTTAACTACAAAATAATATCTTTAAATTAGAATATTTAGCAGCTGATTTATTAAGAACTTAGAACAGATCAACCTATGTTATATATATTTTGATGTATATATATATGTATTGTAAAATATGAAACTAACTTTTAAATTAAATAAAGTTTTATAAGATTGGAATTAATAATATACTAAATTTTGACACGTACACCCGTTCGAATATTATTTAACTTTTAAAAACATTACAATGTATGTTTATAATACAGAAATATTTTGATATTAGCTACAGCTTATTATTTGTAATGAATTTTACTTTACTTTTTTAGATACAACATTGAATGTTGTTTTGTATAATAAATATCAGTAATACAATAAGTAAGTAATTATTTGAATTCATATTTATTTTATGTTAATTTTATATTATTCATATAAATTAATATTTAAATTTTTGAAAATAGTTATCATATATAATATAAACGGATTACTTATTTTCTAATTGAAAAAATGATATATTTTAATATCTACGACATGTTAATAACGATTTTATATCATATTATTTATATATATATAATCAATTATGGCTAAAGTTAACTATTCACATTTAAGGATGAGTTTGTTAGAATATATTGTGAAGTAATTATTAGTGATGATTATAAACAAAATTAATTGATTGTATTTTTAAGGAAGATTTTGTTAAAATTAAATAATGGTTAAAAATAAAATTTGTTAATTTCTAATAACATTAGATTAAAAATATTTTAAAGATTAATTTATTGATACTTCAATTTAATAAAATAGATATATAGAAAAATAGAACCATCAGAAACAATTTTAATAAAATAGATATATAGAAAAACAGAACCATCAGAAACGGCAGTGAGCTAAAAAGTGGACGGTGAGCTAAAAAGTTGAACCATCAAAAACGGCGAACTGGCTTCACATACTTGTATATATATGATATGTCTCTATCCTCAAGAGATAAACACACTATTTTTCACGGAAATACTACCCCACAGTGGTTATTAGAAAACATAAAGGGTAAATAAACAGAATAAAAAAAGAGAAAAAGTGTTGAATTTCTCCTTCAACTAAAATCGTGTGAGAGAACATATAGACGTTTATATATAAAAGTTAAAATAGCTGAAGCGACCGTAGTTGAGTGGTCAATGAAATCTCTGAGGAGAGTTTTCAGAATTTTATTTTCTGATATTTTAAATATCATTTTTATTTATTTTCAAAGTATCATATTTTATTCAAAAAAATTTAAAATCTTTTATTGATCTTATAAAATTTATAACTAAGTTCATAAATATATAAGATTATTTTATAAAATTTTAAAATATATTAGATTTTGATCCGCATTTTAAAATGAGTGACATTTTTGTTATTAAAACTTAATTTGCTAGTTATATAAATAAATTGTTAGTTTTATGTTTTTAATCTATTTACATATATATATTTATGTTAACTAAAAGTAGGAAATAAAATTTAACTAAAATAATTTTTAAATGCGTCGATTTTTTCATTTTAGTGTATTTAAATAATTTTATTCATAGTCTTATTTCCAGTGTCACAGTGATAATACACAAAATCATTTTACACTCTTAATCTGGTTGAGAATCCCAAGAAATATTGATGTTAGTTTATGGAATTGTTTTATAGATTTAATTTATAATATATTTGATTTTTTGACTAAACATAATATATTTTCTGGTCTCTGTATAACTGAAATATTTAGTAAATAATGGGAATTTTGAGAAATATTTCCAAAATTGTTATTGTTAAGTCTCCATAATTCCAACTAATAAAATTTCCGTAGTATAATATCTAACAAATGATTATCTAATATTCAAACAAAACCAATAGAATTGAAGTCATATACTATATTTATATTAATTTATTATTAGATAGTTAAAGAATGTTTAATACGCCTCTGTTTCTAAATAATGTATGTTTTATTACATTTCACTTGTTTTTAATTGAACAATGTTTTAAATTTTCTATATATTTTTAATAATGAATTATCAATTTCCAAGAAATATCAATTGACAATTTTAGATTTATTGAATTACTATTGATTAAAATTTATAAAAAATGTTATATTTTAAAAATTTAATGCTGTTAAATATTAACATTTTAATTTGTGTAAAAGTTTTTAAATAAGTTTTTTACAATTCTTAAAGAACATGAAAGAATCAACGAACAAAATTTGACTTTTTAGAAATGGTCTATGTTATGTATAAATTGAAAAGAAAAAAATTGTCCACTTATGAAAGAATCAACAAACAAAAATTTGATTTCTTTTTTAGCACGTGAGTATGGAACACACAAAACAGCTTATGAAAAAGACTATTTTATGTTTTTAAACAAAATAGAACGTAACAAAATTATATACCATTTAAAAATAAAATCTATATATATATACTATATGTATGTTTAACATAGTATAAATTTAAATTCTTGTTAATGGAAATATCTTATAAATTTAATAATATATACATTTGTTTTGAAAGTTTCAAAACATTTTATGTGTAAAAAATCTAATGTTTCTAATAATTGTTGTAGGAGAAATTGAAATCAATTAAAAGTAAAAAGGAAAAAGAAAATATTTGTAAGAAGAAAAAAAAAAAATAAAAAAATCAAGTGTTGGTGTCAAGGGTGATATAACAATTATTATACAAATAACATAGTTTAAGAGTTGCCATGTGTAGAAATTCAATTTTATTGTTTGGTATGTATATATGATCAAATTTCCCATAACGATATGGTATAATTCTTTTGATGTAAAATGACGATATGGCATAATTAACTTGATTGATGAACTTATTGGCCATTGATTTCACAATGAATATATATTATATGATTCAAGAATAAATAAGAATATTAAAATTTTTTAAAAATAAGGATTTATTATTAGAATAATGAAATCCAAGAAATCTTTCTTTAGAAACCTTTACGAACAATCGTCGTTTTTTTTATGGTGTTTCCGCTTTTCACAGCTGGACATATATTTAATATTTTTTTAAGAAATGATCTAAATTAAAATTCATATAAAAAATTATGAGTTTTATTTTAATAATATAGATGTTACAAAGTATATAACTTATACTTACATAATTTGTAATTATAAGTTAATTTGAAAATGCAGATTCATAAATATTTTGCCTTGTTAGGCTCTAATACAGGCCTTAAGTTTCTCTCATAAGCCCCCTAGAATTTTGATGCCTGTTATGATTTTGAACTCTAGAGGGAATCAGCCCATCTGATATGGATTCATTCTCATCGGTTTTGTCTTAGAACATGAGCCATTGGTATAATTAACTAACGCTAATGGAAAACCTACAATCAAGTGTTTTCATTTCGCATGTCTGGAGGAATTGTTACCGTCAGGTTTGCTTGCTGACATTTGCCGACGTCCACTGTTCTCTTTTGGTATCTAAGAAGTAGAAACACTTTTCAATGAAGCTGTTTGGGACTGCCAACAACAAAAAAAAAATAATGATTTTATCTGATAAGTTTGGAGGTTCTACGTAGTATAATCGCTTCTCTCATTTTATTAATTTAACCAATAGGCTTATTAAATACAAAGTAAATAACTTATAGTTACATGTAAATATTTCTAGGTGATTTTGTTATCATCGAGATCAATTAATACTCTTACCTACTAAGTGAACTGAACGAACCCTTCTGATTTATGTTCCCTTCTGATTTATGTTCAAAATCCATAGCAATATCATCAAGTCATCATCCACCTGATTTGTATATATCTGTTGGAACTATTGTCTTTGAACCTCTTCATGACCACCATCAAATACGTAGTAGATAAATAACAACAGAAGACAAGTTCTCAAAAATTCATGTATTTTGACAAATAAAAACAACACAATCTATCGCAACTCTTTTTCTATCTTTTTTTAATACGCTAAGAAGATGAAATATAGAATAAGAGATAATAAGAGTTCAAAAAAAAATACTACATTAGAAAACCAAAACTTTTTTTAGAGACCATAAGTAGAAAAATATAAAAAGATAAATCTATAGCAAAAGCGGCCAAGAATCGAACAAAATCTTAGTATATAATTTGTTTATCAAATTCTTTACATAATAGAACAAGAAATTTAACTTATATATTAATGCTAACTTTCCTAAAATTATATTAAATATGTTTTATGCGATATTGTTATCGTCGAAATCTCCTAATAGAAACTCATATGTGTAACTTGTTACTGAGTGAATTTTTTTTTTATTTTATTGATTAGTGAGTTGCTTGTTCTTCGCATTCCAATTTTTTTCTGCGTAAAATGTTAGTCATCTAGAAGTATGCATTGAACTTTTCAGATTATATTCTAAAACGGCTCCAAACGGTTGATTCTGACCTTTTATTTGAAACTATCCGTGTTAATATAAACTTTAAGTTATTTTCTTGATTCATCAGTTCTTTTTCCTTTTTTTTCTCTAAATAGTTCAAATGGTTTTCCTCTTTCTTATTCCCTCCTGGTATATTTTTGAAATTATAAATTGAAGGGACGATAACGAGACTGGACATGGAAGAAAGTTCCAAAAAAAAGTGGCTCACAGTCTGAGGATAATACATTTAAATGTTATTTGGAATCTTCGTTTTCATTTCTTAATTTATTGTCTATGCTCTCTCCAATCGAGTCCATTACATTACTAAACTGTCTTTTGGGACTTTGTGCTGCCTTCTTTTTTTTCAAATCGAGTCCACTTTCTTTGTCAGAACAACAATATCTATGCAAATACTAGAGTTTATTTTTTAATTTCTAAAGTACTTCGCTGTTTCAGTATTGTGTATAGAGATATCTTGTCTTGAAAATGATAAAAAAAATTACGTATCTTTGCCTCGGTTTTACCTTACTTTAAAGTACATGCACTTGCTGGTATACAATCAACATGAAAATGCATATTCTTATTGGGATTTTTTTTTAAATAGCAATTTAAAGATTATCCCATAACTAACATCCAATTCCCATAATAACAAAGAAAAAAAATCATTTTAACTCATAACCTCCATCTCAACCCATCCCTTAAGATCAACTTTATCACTTGGTTTGTAAAACAGAGGTTCTTAAAAATAAAATAATGATATTTAAATTAAATAATTAAGTTTTATTTTAAATTAAATCATTAGAGTAGTTCGAGAAAGACTGTGGAAAAATAATGCATTTAAATGATAACATGTGGAAGTACAAATTCTTAAAAGTTCTCTGAGCCGAATTTTTTTTAACTGTTAGATACTCTTTACAATTTTTCAATGGAGTTGTTCTAAGCACTAAATCCCAAATTCTAATAACTAAATCCTAATATAAAAAATATCTATTTTATTTTTATTTTCGAATGTTATTTGTGAATTTTATCCCATATGTGCTAATTTTGTAATTAAAATGATTTATTGTTGTTTGTTGGTATTTATAATAGATTTTTCTGTGAATATCAGGCTTATTAGCATAGTTTATTTGTCACCCATTACCTTTGCTTTACGTTCGGTGTCCTCTTTGAGGAGGGCAATAATGCCTATATTAGTTATAAGCCAGCTTGGAGATTGCAAATTGACTTTGAAAAATTCCCCCACTTCATAACTACTCTTATGTGATATCAAATCATTTCATTATGACGAGCGAGCTCTTGACACCTACCCTTATCATCACTTGTGAGTAGTCCACTTTAATGTTTTTGTAACTGAAGTCCACTTTATTTTGGTCACTTGTTTTGCTTGAAAAGGTCAAAACAATTTACTCATTTGATATTGATTAGTAATTTTCAAAAAATACTTTTCATATGGATAGTCCCAAACGTTTTCAACTGCCTTCATCATTCACTTGCTTTAGAGAGTCAAATACCTTGACACTTAACTAATTTCCCAAATATATTTATTCTTTGTTTATTAGTATAGTTAAAATCTTTTTTTGTTAAATTTTGACATAAATTATTTACATCATTATCATGTACCTGTATCGATCTGATATTTAAATCTTTTTCATAATGTATTATTTAAAAAAAAAAAAATTGTGTCATTATTCTTTTAAACTTTTTTCTATTGCCTTAGAGCCTTCAAAAGTAAGATACTCATAATGAATTTCTCAACCACAAAATAGTACTACTGTAATATAATTTTAGAAAACAACTAAATTTTGTTTATTTTTTAAAATAAGCCATTTTAGATGTGACACATAATCAAATGGGTATCTAAATAATATTTAAAAGAATAAATTTAAAAACATGTATCTTGTGTCTCTCCTCCATTTTTTTAATTTATTTATTCCTAAATATATATTATTAAATTAGAATCTCTCGTATCTTTTTACATTTACTTTTTGGAGATAATTACATTATCATGCCATTATTTTTTTAGAATACATTTATTAAATAAAATCGAACATGACTTAACCAATGAGAATGCATGATATTTGGCCAATCACATTGTAACATCAATTATTACCTTTTGTGCTAAATAATTACAAAATTTTATATTAAAATTATCAATGTTTTTGTTAATTAATTACAAAGACCATAAAATATAAAAGTAGTCTAAATAAATTTATAATGTGAATTAAAAATAAAGAATAGCTTTCATGATTTTAAGATATTTTCATAATTGCATAATTACTTCATGAGTTCAAACTTTCGGCAACAAACAAAACTAAAAAAATGGCCATCAAAATTTTAATTATCAACAAGCATTATATTAGGTTTTCTTCAGATTTTGAAAAATGTCTCATTAGGTATTATAAAAAATTAGATCAAATTCTAGTCGAATCCTCTCAACTCTGGGTGGGTTCAATTCTTAACCGAAATAACCAATGTATCCGATTAATTCGGTATTTTATATCTAACTACCGTAACGTATCTAAAAATAATTAAAGACCAAAAAACCTCACTAGAAATGGTTCAAATCGTTGTTTTTAATCTAAAAGTAATCATGGATACAATCCAATTTGGGTATTTTTTATCCAAATCATCTATTTCTTACCATAAATAACTAATATATTCAATTTATAATTTTAATTTTAGGATTCATATTATTATAAGTATAATTATAACTAATCTATATATATATATATATATATATATGAATATTCATTCGGTTCTTGGTACTTGTATCGATTTTTTTGGACTTTTGAAAAATGAATCCGTTCAGATATTTAAGCCAGATCCAATCGTGTTCGGTATCCTGATTTTTGAGTCAGTTCCGGATCAATTTTTTGAGTATGGATATTATGCCAAAGCCTATATTAGGCTATCAAAAAAAAATTAAATTTTTTTTTATAATTAACAATTCTTTTTAAATGGAACACTTAAAAACAAATAAATTTCACGATTTGAAAGTGTAAATCAAAATCTAGTATTTAGTTAAATTTCTTCTGTTGGGAATGCTTTTACATACAACTAAAACTATCATATAAATTGTGATATTTTAGCGGTCGGATCCTTTGGTTATGCTCCAGGCTGGCCAACATGTACCAAACAATTGAAATGAATATTCGATTGAAAGGTGAACGAGCTCTAGATCAGTAAGGTCCAAGTGGCTCCTGTTTGTTCAGTTACTTTGCTTTCATGATCTGTTCTCATAAATAGTCTCTCTCTTGTTAGGTCTTTGTGTTGGTTCACTTTTATTTCTTTATCGGTAACATGTTATGTTGTTTCATTGCCACGCCTGATTTTGAATTAAAGGCTGACCAAAACATCCATACCAGACTTTTGCTAAAGCTTACCTCTATCTATTCTATCACTTTCCGGCGACTTTTCTTTCTTCTATTTTTCTCTTTGTTGAACGAAGACAAGTTTCTAGATAGCGTTCTCTTTTGTCTGTAAATTAATTTAAACATTGAAAAATACCACATAAGTAAACTATATAGTAGGCATGTAAAACCAGTAGTGTAATAAGATAAGATGAGAAGTTGAAATATTGTAGACATTTGTTGTTTATCAGTTTTTGTCTTTTCTTTTTTCCTTTTGGCTTTCAAGTTGCATCTTTGTGATAAAAAAAAGACATATTGTCCTAATCTTTAGTCTTTAATTTTGAAAATGCCACAGTTTTGAATTAAATATTCTCTTTTCCTTGTCCCTTTTACTGACTCCCAAATCTACACGAAACACTAGAAATAGGGAGAAAAACCCTCAGATAAAGACACAGCATAAAACACTTGTAGTTATAAAACACACACACACACCTCTGAGAAGAGAAGAAAAGAGAGAGAGAGATTCAACTTCCACATAGAACCATGGAAGCTGAAAAAGAAGTAGAGCAACAAGAGAACTTGACAGCAATGAAACTACCGGTGTTACCAATTAAACCAAACAGTCACAGCCACTCTATGTCATCACCCATTCACAGTTCCATAGCAGCTTCTGTCCCATTTAGCTGGGAAGAAGAGCCTGGCAAGCCCAAACAACACTCTTCTTCTTCATCATCATCCTCTTCCTCACCATTAACTTCTTATTCTTCATCTAGTCCTGAAACCCACAAGTCCTTGGAGCTACCACCAAGGCTACACTCACTTGAAAAAGATGGACGCTCACTTACCAAACTGAGCTCCCCCATCACTGTCTTTGATGGACCTTACAGCATGACAAGATCAAGAAGGTTGGATTCACCTTCCTTTAGGATGATGGTGAAAGGTAGTGGTGACTGTTATGGATCTTTCAGGAGTGACATGTATTGTGATTTAGAGGATGTTGATGAAGAGACCAAGCAGGAGAACATGAGTAGTGGTGGTGGCTCTTTGGCTCTTGTGAAGAAGAGAAGGGGACTAGGGTTTTTTGGGTTTAGTAGGAGAAGAGCTTTGAAAAGAAAAACAGAGTTTGGTAGAGGTAGTTATGTGTTTCCATCTTCAGTGGACAGAGAGAGTGTATGTGGAAGAAAAGAGGAGGAAAAAGGAGAAGACAAAAGCTTTGGCTATGGTGATGGTGATGGTATTACTTGCAGCCAAAGCAGCAGGTTTTGTGAAGTGAACACTACAAATATTAGCAGAACAGGGAGCTTCTCTACTCTGCCTGCACCACCTTCTTCTTCAAAGTCTCACTTTTGGGTAAGTCCTCTGTTTTATATACTATCTTAACTAGGAGGTTTTCTCTTTGATCTTTATATGAAAACTCTGTTTCAACTAGATCTTAAAAAAACAGTGTAATTAGATTTAAAGATTCTTGATATACAATATACCATAACGTGTAGAATATGTTAGTAATTAATGGTGTTTGTGTTTGGATCAGACGAATGTGTATGCAGGACTAAAGCAAGTGGTTCCATGGAAGAACAAGAAGACTACAGGTTAAGAGTCTTCTCCTTATCAAACATATGAAAGATCAAACACACCCAACCCTTTTGAATTTCACAAGTTTCCTCCAACCTTTTGGTTTATGATTTTTTCTTTTCGTAATTTTCAAGAAAATGACATTACTATGAAACAAGTGTGAAGCCCAGGTTTTTTCACGCTTGTCGTTGTTGTTGTGTTTGTGATGATTTAAATGTTTTTGGAATATTTGTATAGAGAAGCAGAGAAATATTACGATGTAGTATGAAATGATTATGGGTCCAAGGGATATATATATATTCACACCATGTTTGTGCTTATTTGGACCAGAAAAACAAGAACATTTATATGTAACCCTAGTGATTATCATATGTGCTTCCTTTAATAATCTCTTAACTTGAAAGTTTAACATCACTAAAACAATCAGACTATCTGAGCCAAGGCAAAGCCAAACTGGTGTGTTCCGTACTGAGTGAGGATTATAAAAATTAGTGTTTGGGGGCTTATAAATCTCCAAGAGGTGCTGGGTTTCAATCTCACTTATAAGGGGCAGGATTTTTAAATATTTTTGCTTAAAGTAAAGCTGTTCTGGATCGGCACTAGATAGCATAGATGATGATCTTAGTATGGCTAAGATGACAGAGATGATGTTTTGGTGTAGAAAAAATATTGCCACTCCATGATATTGTCAAAGATAGCATCGGTCAGATTGGTGTGCTTACTCATTTCAGCATGTTAGTAGAGAGGTAGTTAATGTAGAAGATAAAATAGCCAAGTTTTTTTTTCTTTAACATTGGATTTTCATTAATAAGAAAGTTTCAAAGCTTACCAAGAAAGGATAAAGCCAAGTTCAAAAAAAAAGAGGATAAAGCCTAAGACAACCAAGAACAGATATAAAACCACAAAATCTTTTTTTTTTAGCCCAATCACAAAAGCGAATTTACTTCCGAAACTGAAAAACGAGTTTTCCTACCAAAATCGAAAAACAAGTTTTCCCGACAAAATCACAAAAACGAGTTTTTCCGTCAAAACAAAAAAAAATGAATTTTCCCACCAAAATCCGAAAAGTGATTTTTCCGGCTAAAACAAAAAAAAAACGCTTTTTTTTGCTAAAACCGCAAAACAAGTTTTCTAGCTAAAACGAATTCTCCTCCTCCCCCTCCCCCAAATACCTCGAAAAACGAGTTTTTCTGCAAAAAAATGAGTTTTCCCGCTAAAACCAGAAAACAAGTTTCCCGCCAAAACGGGTTTCCTACAAAAATGAATTCTCGCTAAAACTGCAAAAGAAAAAACATTTTTTCCCGTAAAAAATACAAAATTTTATTTTCTGCCAAACCGTAAAATTTTGTTTTCCTATTAAACCAAAGTATTTAAAAAAATTAAGAAAAGAAAAAAACTAATTTTTATAACAATTATAATACCTAATGAAATTCTCAAGAACATAAAAATAGTAAAATACTAAACTGGGTGTCCGTACATCAACCCATATTCTATAAAGTTACTTTATGGGTTTAAATTACTAGTTATGTTTTTGGGTTTTTATGGATTGGGTATAAAATGGGTTAGGTATAGTGTGGGTTGGGTTGCGTTGGGTAATTTTATATCACATTAACATCCATACATATGGTGCAACAAAATGGAGTGTTGTTCACTTGACAAAGTCATTACAAGTAATCCCAATGTTATATCTGTTATTTTTCCTTCTCCTTATTTGACTTACCCTAGTAGTTTTGTTTTTTTTTTTCCAAAAGACAGAGTTGCAGATGTCAGATGTTAAAAATGTTGTGGTGCACAATCTCTTTCCTTGTTGAAACTTATCATGTATCAAACTAATTAACAAAATGTAAATAAATACCTCTGCGTTTTGTTAATTACACTCCAAACAGTTATCGAATAGCTAATGTTGGCTGAGAGTGGTTTCTAGATTGTTGAGTGGTAGGGACATCATCAACTGGGAACTGTACATAAGATATTTTTGGTGCATTTAATCATAGCAGGACAAGTCAACCAAGTTTTAATAATAAAAATTCAAAAATCACAACTTTCAAGAAGAGCAGAGACAATAATAAAAGAAAATAAAAAAGTTTCAATATTTACAAAACGGTAACTTTTATTTTCAACAAAACGGTAACATTTTTTTTCTGTTTGAACAGCAACGGTAACATTTTTTAGTTACATCTCTATATATATTATACAAACGTTGGCCGTCAAAAAAATAATAATAATACAAACGTTGGGCATAAAGAGAACCGTGTTTTCTTCACTCTTCCGATTATTTTTCCCCTCCCTCGTCCATGACCATGTCTCTCTCTTTGTTCTATGTTTTTGTTCGTTGGTGTTTGATGATCTGACAGAAGCATGGTGGACGCTCTTGTGTTTCCGGAGACATGCTCCTCTCGATGTCTACATTTGTGGTGATGAAGCTCTTCGATCATTCATTTGCTTTCTCTCCCCCAGCCTCATCGTCAGGTATAATTCTATTTGGGAAAATTACTATTTTTCATCTGTTAAAACTTAAAATCATACCTAAACTAGAATATTGACTAAATAAAAATGATTGGGTTATATTAATATATTAGATAAGATGTTTTGTTAGTTAGTTTTGTGTTTCTTTTATTTTGAACTTCGTTCATAGTCATAGTCATAGGTGACAACAACAACAAAAATTGGATAAACTTATAAGATTTTTTTTGTGATGTTATAAACTAATACGTTATTTCGTTATGTTATTAACATTAAAAAAGTTCGTTATGTTATTTAATGTAGGGTGTTATATATTGCGTGATTATATAATAATATTTATGCCCTTTCTCAAAAAAAACTGTATAATAATATTTTTAATCTAATTGTTTCAGTATTATTATATAATACTTTATGTTTTGTACATATTGTAGTATAATAATAATTAATTAAGAATTAGAATTAAAGATTGCAACATTTAGTACAAAAATTATTGATTTGAAATAAGCAAATAGATGCACTTATTATAATATTCAGAAAGCATAATCATAAATTTTATAATTTCATGTAGTCTATTTGTAGTAGCTTTATACTTGATAAGTTATAAATTTTAGAATTTTCGTCTATATTATTTATAGTAATTATATACATAGTTTATTGTTTAGATTTTGTTTCTTGAAGTATATTGTATTTTATCTAAACTCAAATAAGGAAAATACAATTTTATTAAAGATAATTACACTATTCAATATATTATTAATGATCATATATATTTATTCCTATATATATGAGGAATAACTAAAAGGATTGGTAAATTATTCTTTGAAAATATAGTTAGTTGTAAATTTTGAATAAATAATCAATTTTAAAAACTTATTTCCATAATATCTTGTATTTTATTAATTATACTGTAAAAATATATTGTATTGAACCTTAACTTAAAAAAATAGGGAAATTATCTTTCATTTTTCCAATATTTTATTTCCAAGTATTCTATTTTTCTTGGAAGGAATCATATTTTATTTCCAATTGGGCTATGGACTGTGGTGATCACACAAATGGGTTCCTCTAGAGTGTCATCTTCTTGGTCAGGTATGTGTCTTCCCTATTTTTATTATTCCTAGTCGTGTGTTTTTTTTTTCTCTTGTAGTTTCAAGCTGTATTCTCCTTCTTTCTTCTGCATTAATAAAATTTAAACTTTGGTCTAAAATCAGAAACCACCGTATATAATGCCGTACCTTTCAGGGACCGTTCAGTTGATGGAGCTCTAAACATGACTTAATATCTATTGCTTACATGCTTGCGTTCAGGCACAGAATCCCTATAAATGCATACGCAGCCATGCATATATTCTTCTTTAGTTACATTCTTTGTCCATTGCTTCCTTCATCACTTCTTTGCTTACATGCATGCATTAACCTGTTTACTTGCTTCCTTCCTTCCTGTGTTTCCTAGATTACTCCCTTGCATGTTCTAATTGCTTGCTTCTGATTTCTCTGTTGAGTTCAGTTTTTTTTTATCTATGTTTAGTTCATTGATTATTTGCTACTTAATTTTGTAAGTGTTCTCACTTAACTCTCACGGTAACTAGCTGTCTAACATGATTCTTTAAAATCATCATGGACCAATGTATATTTAATTTAAGATCTATTACATTAGTTTTAGTTCATTTATTTATTTATTTTGTGCATAATAACTTGCTTTCTTGATTTGTTGTTGCTTACTTCTTTGCTTCATTACTTGATTCTCTGTGTGCTTGTTTTCTTTCTAATTTATATTTATTTCTTGCTTGCTTCCTTGTTTTTCCTTGATTCCTCTGGAATTCGTTAAATCTGTGTCCTATGTATCTCTCCCTCAATCTTTTCTTCTGTTTAGTCTTTTATTTTATATTTATAAATTTCAAGCAGCAAGAAAAAGAAACAGAGAGGCCTTCCTTTATCGATGGATTTTTCATGCATAATAAGACCACCTATATCCATTGATACCTACTTGCTTATTTTGTTTACTTCATTGCTTGCTTTTTTCTCAACTTGTTTTCCATGCTTCCTTGTTTCTGTGCTTCCTTGATTCCTTGTGCTTTTTTCTCAACTTGTTTTCTTGCTTCCTTGTACATAACTTGCTTTCTTAGTTATTTTCTTTCTTTGGTTCGTTAGTTACTAGCTCCTTTAATTATTTGCTTACTTTTTTTTTGCTTGTTCCTTTATTCCCTGCATGCTTGTTTTCTTTCTTTCTTGCTAGCTTACTTTAACTTCTTTACCTTCTGGACTTGTTTAACTTTCTTTACTCCCTTACTCAGAACTAACCACTAGCTTTTATATCTCTAGATACTCTTCGGTTAATCTTTGGAAGTTGTACAAGTGTGACTCTCTAGCGTCTATCAAGGAAACTAAAGTCCTAGTTCATCAACATTGCCTCCACATGGATCATTTCTTTTGTGAAGGCATATGTTCATTCTGTTTTTGTTACTTCTTCATTCTGATCTTGTTTGTATCTAAATATTGCATTTGACTATTTTAATTATTCAGGGTCTGAGATTAGGCATTTACTTGCAATGCAACCAGTCACTGAACCAGGAACCTTACGATTTCTCTGGCACCATGAAACAGGTCCATCTTTTTCATAAATGTCTCATACAAGCAAACTCTTTGTCAATTTTTTTTTGTCAGATGTGTGTGCTTGTGCCTATTATGGACTAGAAGTCAGAGATTCATGCTTACTTGCTTAGCTATTACAAAGAAAAGAATTATAAGGTATCACTTAACCATTCATGAAGGACGTTGATTAATCAAACAGTTTTAGTTAAAGTGAGTAGGATAAATCAGGTATTACGGTCATAAGAACGTTGTGTTCACTATTATCTTCTAATTTTTTCTGTTGATTTTGCCTACAGATATAATTACGAAAGAAGCTTCTAGATATAATTTAGGGAACTACAAAGTCATCCTACCAAACTTTGTAAGTATGTTCAATCATTTTCTTTTGGTCTTTTGATTTTGCTTGTATAGTTTGATATTCTCTCTGTTTTCCTCGGCAGCAACAGATTCCATAGTCTCAGTATCTCAGAGAATGTTATATATGTTCTTCCCAATCACTTAAATTTGCATTCACACATACTTACATTCGTACATACATGCATATGCATATGCACTTGCATTAATGTTTGCTTTCTTGATTCTTCACTGGTTTGTTTACTTGCTTGGTTATTTTCTCTCTTTGCTTTGTTCAATTGTTCCTTAGTTCTCTGTGTGTGCTTGTGTTCTTTTTTATTTGTTTCTTGATTCCTTGTTTTTACTGGTTCCTTGCTGTATTTACTTGTTGTTTACTTTCTTACTGCTTCCTTGTTTTCCTATATACTTGATTCCTTACTAGCTTCCTTGTTTACCTACCTACTGGACTTGTTTAACTTTCTTACTCAGAACTAACCACATCTTTATATAGTTCTCGGTTACTGTTTGAAAGTATCTCTAATTGTTGCTTCCACATGGATCATCCCTTTTGTGATGATCTCCTTTGTATCTAAATTCTTTTATATGTCTATGCTACTTATTCAGGGTTTAGATCCAGCCGTTTACTTGACACCATGAAACAAGTTCCTTTTCTCATGTATGTATTTGCCAAATATTTTTCATTAGACATGTTTGCATTTAGCTCATCTTTGATACCTAACTTGTGTCTATTACTAACTTCATGTTTACTTTCTTAGCTGTTGCAGAACTAATTTGTATGCCAGAAAAATAGGAAGAGTTACGTGTGTTATTTCAGTTACGAAGAAAATAAGTATATAAGGTATCACTTAACCCATTCATGAAGGGCGTTGTATCTATTCTTTTGAGCTGCATCATCTAGTTTCCAAACACATTGCATGCATTCGTGAATTCATGCATACATTCATATATACATTACGCACTCATGCATATATATGTTCTTTAATTATTTATTTCGTTTCATTGCTTCCTTCGCCGATCCTTACATGTTTAACCTGTTTTCTTGCTTAGTTCTTTGCTTCTTTTGTTTACTATTATTATTATTATTATTGCTTGTGTTTTTTTTTCTTAACTTGTTTTCTTGCTTCCTTGATTACTCCCTTAGATGCTTTACTTGCTTGCTTCCTTTGTCTTTTGGTTCTTCTGTTTAGTGCATTGATTGCTTCTCTGACTTGTTGAGTTCAGATTTTATTCTTTGTTTCTTGATATCTCTGTTTTAGTTCATTGATTATTTGCTATAACTATTATTACATTAGTTATATAGTTCATATATATACATAACTTGCCTTCCTGATTCTTTACTGGTTTGCTTTCTTAGTTATTTTCTTTCTTTAGTTACTAGCTCCATTAATTATTTTGCTTACCTTTTTTTGCTTGTTCCTTGATTCTCTGCATGCTTGTTTTCTTGTTTCTTTGCGTACTTGCTGCATTGAGGTTGTTTACTTTATTACTTGATTCCTTACTAGCTTGATGATTATTTTGTCTGTTTTTCTTAGTTTCTTCATCGCTTACTTAACTTCCTTACCTTCTGGACTTGTTTAACTTTCTTTACTTCCTTACTCAGAACTAACCCCTAGCTTAAAATCTTTAAATACTTTCCGGTTACGCTTTGAAAGTTGTACAGGTGGAGACTCTCTAGTGAGACATCCAGGAAACTAAAGTCTTAGTTCATCAACATTGCCTCCACATGGATCATCTCTCTCTTTTGTGAAGCTGGATCATTCTGTTTTTGTTACTTCTTCATTCTGATCTTGTTTGCATCTAAATATTTCATTTGACTTTTTTTAATTATTCAGGGTCTGAGATCAGTCATCTTTACTTGCAATGCAACCAGTCACTATACCAGGAACCATGGAACAGGTTCATCTTTTTCATCAATGACTCATACAACTGAACCAGGAACCTTATGAGTTCTCTGGCACCATGAAGCAGGTTCATCTTTTTCATGAATGTCTGATACAAGCAACTCGTTGTCAAATTATTTTTTTGTCAGATGTGTGTTCTTGTGCCTATTGTGAACTAGAAGTCATAGATTCATGCATTTTCTGGAAACCTGGCTTGGAACCCCAACCTTAAGCCTCTGAAAAACACTAGTAAGTTTCCATCTTGTTGAGTATCAATCAGTATTTAGTATTCGTTGATGTAATTCTCATATTGTCAGGTCCTTTAATCACAACAGTCCATAGTCGGAGAAAAAAGCATAAATGGTTATAGAGCAAGGAAGAACAAACTTATGGAAAAGGTAATCAAAATAGGAATGGTCTTGAAAATAATGCTGAAAGTTGTGTATGCCTTTAGTATGGAAGACAGACTCTAGAACTGCATCTTCTAGTTTCCTAAGTTTAAGTCTCTTGTTTTTTTTCCAGGTAGTTGTGTTCACTGTCATCTTCTATTTTTTTGCCTACAGATACAATATCGAATGAAGATTCTAGATATCATTCAGAGAACTACAAAGTAATCCTACCATACCAAACTTTGTTCAATCATTTTCGTTTGGTCTTTTGATTTTGCTTGTATAGTTTGATATTCTCTATGTTTTCCTCTGCAGCAACAGATTCCATAGTCTGATGTGATGTATCTCAGAGAATGTTATATATAGGTTCTTCTCAATCACTTAAATTTGCATTCACACAAACATACATGTGTCCATTTGTAGTTATATATGCATATACACTTGCATTAATGCTTGCTTTCTTGATTCTTTATTGGTTTGCTTTCTTACTAGCTTCGTTATTTTCTCTGTTTGCTTTGTTCAATTGTTCTTTAGTTCTCTGTGTGTGCTTGTGTTCTTTCTTATTTGTTTCTTGATTACTTGCTTTGTTGCTTTCTTCCTCGTTTTTACTGGTTCCTTGTTGTATTTACTCATTGTTTACTTTCTTAATGCTTCCTTATTTACTTAGTTTTCTTACCTACTGGACTTGTAATGCTTTGTTCAATTGTTCCTTAGTTCTCTGTGTGTGCTTGTGTTCTTTCTTATTTGTTTCTTGATTCCTTGCTTTGTTGCTTTCTTCCTTGTTTTTACTGCTTCCTTGATGTATTTACTCGTTGTTTACTTTCTTACTACTTCCTTGTTTATTTAGTTTTCTTACTTACTGGACTTGTTTAACTTTCGTACTGAGAAGTAACCACATCTTTATATAGTTCTGGGTTATTGGTTCCTTGCTGTATTTACTTAGTTTTCTTACCTACTCGACTTGTTTAACTTTCTTACTCAGAACTAACCACATCTTTATATAGTTCTCGGTTACTGTTTGAATCTAGTATAGACCACATGGATCATCCCTTTTGTGATGATCATTCTGTTTTTGTTACTTCTTCATGCTGATCTCCTTTGTATCTAAATTGTTTTATATGTTCAGGGTTTGACACCATGAAACAAATTCCTTTTCTCATGAATGTATTTGTCAAATATTTTCATTAGACATGTTTGCATTTAGCTCATCTTTGATACTTAACTTGTGACTATTACTAACTAGCAGTTGGAGATTCATGCTTACTTTCTTAGCCGTTTACTTGACACCATGAAACAAGTTCCTTTTCTCATGTATGTATTTGCCAAATATTTTTCATTATACATGTTTGCATTTAGCTCATCTTTGATGCCTAACTTGTGACTATTACTAACTAGCAGTTGTAGATTCATGCTTACTTTCTTAGCTGTTGCAGAACTAATTCGGAAGCCAGAAAATAGGAAGAAATTACGTGTGTTATTTCAATTACGAAGAAAATAAGTATATTTGTATCACTTCATCACTTAACCCATTCATGAAGGACGTTGTATTATTTATTTTTTTAACTTCTACTTTTTTGTACCTCAAGAAGTTGTATTATGAGTAAGGTTTACAGTTAGGATAATGAGTAGGGGTTGTTAGGGTTTAGGTTCTAGGGTTTGGGTTTAGGGTCTAGGGTTTGAGTCTAGATCCTAGAGTTAGCGTCTAAGGTTAAGGTTAGGAGGTTTAGGTTCTAAGGGCTTAGGGTCTAGGGTTTGGGTTTTTGGTCTAGGGTTAGGGTTTTAGGTTAGGGTCTAGGGTTAGGGTCTTAGGGTTTAGGGTCTAGGGTTACGGTTTAGAATATAGGGTCTAGGGGTTAGGGTTAGGGTTTAGGATATAGGGTCTAGGGTTAGGGTTTAGGGTTAGGATCTAGGGTTAGGGTTTGGGCTTAGGGTTTAGGGTTTAGGATATAGGGTCTAGGGTTAGGGTTTAGGATATAGGGTCTAGGGTTAGGGTTTAGGGTTTAGGATATAGGGTTTAGGGTTAGGATCTAGGGTTAGGGCTTAGGGTTTAGGATATAGGGTCTAGGGTTAGGGTTTAGGGTTAGGGTTTAGGGTCTAGGGTCTAGGGTCTAGGGTTTAGGGTTTAGGGTTAGGGTCTATCTAAACCTTAAACCCTAAACCCTAACCCTAAACCTAGATCGTAAACCAGAACCCTAAACCCTAACCCTAGACCCTATATCATAAACCCTAAACCCTAACCCTAGGCCCTATATCCTAAACCCTAACCCTAGACCCTAACCCTAAACCCTAGACCCTAACCCTATATCCTAAACCCTAACCCTAGAGTCTATATCCTAAACCCTAATCCTAGACCCTATTTAAATCCTAACCCTACACCTTAACCCTAAACCTTAATCCTATATCATAAACCCTAAACCTTAATCCAATATCCTAAACCCTAAACCCTAACCTAAATCTACCCTAAGCCCTAAACCTTAGACTCTAAATCCTAAACCCTAACCCTAACCCTAAACCCTAGACCCTATATCGTAAACCATAACCCTAAACCCTAACCTTAGGATCTAGGATTTAGAGTCTAAGGTTTAGGGTATAGGGTTTTGGGTTTAGGGTTAGGGTCTAGGGTTTGGGTTTAGCGTTAAGGGTTGCGGTCTATTTAAACCCTAACCCTAGACCCTAATCCTAAACCTTAATCCTATATCCTAAACCCTAAACCTTAATCCTAAACCCTAAACCCTAACCTAAATCTAACCTAACCCTAAACCTTAGAATCTAAATCCTAGACCCTAAACGCCAGACTCTAACCCTAATCTCTAACTCTAAATTCTAACCCTAGACCTTAAACCCGAACCTTAGATCCAAACCCTAAACCCTAACCTTAGACCCTAACCTTAACGTCTTAGGGTTTGAGTTTTGGGTTAAGGTCTAGGGTTTGGGTTTAGGGTTAAAGTCTATCTAAACCCTAAACCCTAGACTCTAAACCCGAACCCTAAACCCTAACCTTAGGGTTTTAGGTTTAGGGTTAGGGTCTCTCTAAACCCTAAATTCTAAACCCTAACCCTAACCCTAAACCTTAACCCTAGACTCTAAACCCAAACCCTAAAACCTTAATCCTAAACTCACCCTAAGTCCTAACCCTAGACCCTAAATCCTATACCCTAAATGCAAGACTCTAACCCTAAACCCAAACCCTAGACCCTAAACCTTAAACCATAAATGCTAGACTCTTACCCTAACCCTAACCTAGACCCTAACCCTAGACCTTAACCTTAGACTTTAAACCCTAAACCCTAAATCCTAGGTGTTTATTCGAACATGTAAAATGTTTCTAAAAATCAGAGTGTGTTTTTCAAAAAAAAATATCTTTCTAGTTTTTATTTATTTTTGTTATTTATTTATGAAAAAACTGACACATTATTACTTTTAACTTGTAAATGTATAATTTCAGTTATATTTTACTCGATGAACAAGTAAGTCAAATTGATAGTTTTTTTGTGATACATATGTTAGGGTGAGGGTTTAAAGTTCTCAAAAACATCGGAAGTTTAAAATGTGAGTGAGTGTTATTTTGAAAATTTTTGTGTGATTTTTTCAAAAAGAATAACAAAATAGATTTCATTAAAGAATTAAAAAGGTATTTTATCATTATTTTATAAATATAAATAATTATTTAAAAGATTTTGTCGAGCCATCGTCAATATATTTTCAGAAAAATACCTACGGTCACCAACGTCTAGTGATATTGCTAGACTTCTTTATATTGGTGAAAAACGAGGGTTTCTCGGAATGCTTGGTAGTTTAGATTGCATGCACTGGAAGTGGAAGAATTGTCCTACCGGTTGGGCGGGACAATATGCGGGTCGTAGTGGATCACCAACTATAATTCTTGAAGCTGTGGCAGATTATGATCTTTGGATATGGCATGCATATTTTGGAATGCCAGGCACTAATAATGATATCAATGTGTTAGACTCTTCTCATCTTTTTTCCAATCTTGCTCAAGGTATTGCTCCCCCTGCTCATTATTTTATTCAAGAAAAAGAATATTATATGGGTTACTATTTAGCGGATGGTATTTATCCAAAATGGTCGACTATAGTACAAACTATTCAAGAGCCAAGGAGTCCAATAAATAAATATTTTGCAACGCAACAAGAAGCATGCAGGAAAGATGTTGAACGTGCATTTGGAGTTCTACAGTCGCGCTTTGCCATTGTGAAAGGACCTGTTCGTTTTTGGAAAAAAAATGTGTTACATGACATCATGACTACATGTATAATTTTACATAACATGATAATTGAGGATGAGCGTGAACTCGATGCACCAATCGAACTTGGAAGAGAAGCTCCACCTCCAGATATCGAAATTGCTGAAGATGAAAATGTACGATTTCAAAATTTTCTTGCTCGATTTAGGAATATTAAAGATAAAGAAGCTCATTTTTCATTACGAAATGCATTAATTGAGCATTTGTGGGAAAAATATTCCAATGATAATTCTTGAACCAAAATATGTATTGTATTTTTCTATGATTTCTTGTACTTTTTAATAATAATTTTTTAATTTAAATAAATATATTTTAAGGAGTTTTTGTAAACAAAAGATAGTTTGGGGTTTAGTGGTAAATTTTTATAAGTATGAGGTATTATTAACAATTATAATGAAATAAAAATAAAAATATTTAAGAATTAAAGTTAAAAATGGAGTAATACATTGGAGTAAAACTCAACTCCATTTTGGTGTTACACCATTTTAGAGTAAAAAATGGGGTAATACATTGGAGATGCTCTAAGGCTTCTCCAACCCTATTCCATTTTCTTCTCCAAATATCATTTTGGAGTAAAATTTATTCCAACTCCACTTCATTTCCAACTCCAAAATGGAGTAATGGCTAGTGTTACTCCATTTATGGAGTAATCTTACCCATTACTCCATTTTGGAGTTGAAGTTTTTTATTTATGAATTAGTCATCTAATTCTTTAATTTTTTTTATTTCTTACTTAAATAATATTTAAAAATAATACAATAACATGACAAATAATAGGATATTTCACAAAGGATTATTTAATAATTTTACATAAAAATGCATAAAGTAATTTTAAAACATAAACATAAATAATATAAAATAAAAATAACATAAAATAATAGATTTAATAAGCCGGAAAATCGCTTCCGTATCCACTAAGATTGGTGAAGTATTGTCCAATGATAATATTTCAATGATAATTATTGAAACAAAATATGTATTGACTCTTTTTTATGATTTCTTGTACTTTTTAATAATAAATTTTTAATTTAAATAAATATATTTTAAGGAATTTTTGTAAATAAAAGATAATTTGGGATTTATTAGTAAATTTTTATAAGCATGAGGTATTATTAACAATTATAAATAAATAAAAATGAAAATATTTAAGAATTGCAGTTAAAAATGGAGTAATACATTGGAGTAAAACTCAACTCCATTTTGGTGTTACACCATTTTAGAGTAAAAAATGGAGTAATACATTGGAGATGCTCTAAAACAACCAAGAACAATATAAGATTTTTTTTCCGTCCAAATCACAAAAATGAATTTACCCCTCTTCAAACTGGAAAATTCTCCCCAAAACAGTAAAAAAAAAATCATCAAAATCGAAAAACAAGTTTTTTCAAAAAAATCACGAAGATGGGTTTTCCCGCAAAAACGAGTTGTCTTGCCAAAACTGAAAAATGAGTTTTTCCGTCAAAACTACAAAAATAAGTTTTTTTCTGCAAAAATAAGAAAAATGAATATTCTCGCAAAACAAGTTTTTCTGCCAAAAAAGGTTTTCCTAAAAAAATGAATTCTCGTTAAAACTGCAAAAAAAAAAAACAAATTTTCTCGCAAAAAAATGCAAAATTTTGTTTTCTTGTCAAACCGTAAAATTTTTATTTTTCCATTAAACCAAAATATTAAAAATAAATTAAAAAATAAAAAAAAAAACTATTTTTATAATAACTCTAATTCCTCTTATAATACCCGTAGATCAACCCATATTCTATATGGTTGTTTTATGGATTTAAATTACTAATCTAATATTTTTTGGGTTTTTATAGGTTGGGTATTGTGTAGGTTGCAGTGGGCTGGGTAATTTTACTTCACATTACATCCCTACATATGGTGTAACAAAATGGAGTGTTGTTCACTTGACAAAGTCATTACAAGTAATCCCAATGTTATATCTGTTTTTAACTTGTCTTTTATTTTTCCTTCTCCTTATTTGATTTACCCTAGTAGTTTCTGTTCTTTTTTCAATAGGCAGAGTTGCAGATGTTAAAAATGTTGTGGTGCACAATCTCTTTCCTTGTTGAAACTGATCATGTATCAAACTAATTAACAAAATGTAAATAAATACCTCTACGTTTTGTTAATTACACCAAACAGTTATCGAATGAATAGCTAATGTTGGCTGAGAGTGTGTTGGAGATGGGTTTAGCACGGGCCCATTAAGAGCTAAGCCCAAAATCAGGCCTGGCCCATTAAGACAACAAATGATGATTTCGCTAGAAGACAAAAGCATTTTACTATAAAAGGAATGTGCCAGACCCACTGAGAAGGGGGTCAGAAATAGACAGAAACGTACAGAAAGGAGAGCACTGCCTCCAAAACCACCACCAAAGTCTAGACGACCTCGGGCACTAAACGAGCTCGTCATAGACGACCAGAGACCAAATTACGAAAGATACTTGTTTAGACTATTTGTTTAGACGAGCATCTTTAGTTCTTGTAATTGACCGAGCTTGTTATTCTTGATCATTAATACGAAAATCTCCACCCTTTACATCTTTTATAATATTACATCATGGACCGAGATACAGATTCAACAATTGGCGCCCACCGTGGGGCAGGGGATTCTTCTTTACTTCAAGACAGCTCGGCGATCACAGAACCCTCAGCGCAATCTGATACCTTAACTTCTGCAATCACCGCCAATCCGGGAATGACGAGCATGCGACCAACTGACAACACGACGTTCATGGCGACGACCTCAGGCCCACCAGCAGCGCTGACGACCTCAGGCCAACCAGCAGCAGTGACGACCTCGGGCCAACCAGCAGCGCTGACGACCTCGGGCCAACCAGCAGCGGTGACGACCTTGGGCCAACCAGCAGCGCTGACGACCTCGGGCCAGCCAGCAGCGGTGACAACCTCGGGCCAACCAGCAGCTGTGATGACCTCGGGGTAACCAGCAGCAGTGACAACCTCGGGCCAACCAGCAGCGGTGATGACCTCGGGCCAACCAGCAGCGGTGACGACCTCGGGCCAAGCAGCCAACAACGTCATGTATGCAGCGACGACCTCGGGCATCACGGCAGACAACACGACGCGTGTGACAGCTCCGCCACAACCATCCAGCACGGAGATGTACTCTAACCAGCCGGACATCTCCATGATCTTCCAGACTCTCCTTGGAAGGATCGACGAACTAGCCCGTGGAACTGCTTCTCGTTTGGACGACCTCGCGCATTCCCAACTCACGTGCAATAATCGCATCAATGAGCTCCAGTCCGTTGAAACCGGTGTATCTAGGTCACGACAAGTTGATATCACCCCACGACTTCAACGAGTTCTCTTTGACGACATGCCAACACCTATCACAGGACCGGCACATCAGCGCCAAGTTAACATCAACGACCTGCCAGCACAGACCACTGGACCAGAACCAGTACAGCAGCGCCAAGTATACATCAGCGACCTGCCAGCACAGACCACTGGACCAGAACCAGTACAGCAGCGCCAAGTATACATCAGCGACCTGCCAGCACAGACCACTGGACCAGAACCAGTACAGCAGCGCCAAGTATACATCAGCGACCTGCCAGCACAGACCACTGGACCAGAACCAGTACAGCAGCGCCAAGTATACATCAGCGACCTGCCAGCACATGCGACCAGACAACAACAGCAGCGTCAAGTTCAAATCAACGACATGCAGACACCGATCACCAACCCCAGACAGCAGCGCCCAGATCAGCATGTCCAAATCTTCAACTGTCCACAAAACACCAACAGCGAGATCCAACACAGAGACGAAGCAATCGAAGAAATGAAGGCTCAACTTCAATACATGACTTCCAAGGTCCACCAGGCAACCAGCGCAGCACCAGAGATTGATCGTGTACTTCGCGAAACCCAAAATACGCCATTCTCGCCTCGTCTTCTCAGCATCCCTGTTCGGCACCCAGGAAAAATCAAACTCCCTACTTACAACGGAACGTCCGATCCAAGGGAGTACCTCACCGCCTTCAGCATCGCAATGGGAAGAGCGAACTTTTCACCAGAGGAGCGCGATGCCGGTCTCTGCCAGCTGTTCGTGGAAAATCTGAGCGGACTTGCTCTTGGTTGGTTCTCAAGACTGGAGGCCAATTCCATCGACAATTACAATCAACTCTCAACAGCCTTCCTCAAGCATTACTCCATGTTCATACAGCAGAGCGCGTCTAACGCCGACTTATGGACATTAGCGCAAGGACCTACGGAGACGCTTCGCTCGTTCATTGAAAAATTTCGAGCCATCTTATCTCGCATCACCGTACTCGACGAGGCAGCAATTCTGGCACTGCGGAACGGTCTCTGGCACGAATCACCATTTCGAAAAGAGCTCCTAAAAAATAAAGCACAATCCTTGGAAGACGCACTCCATCGAGCAGTGACCTTCATTGAAATCGAAGAAGACAAGGCCGCATTCGCCAAAAAATATGCAACCATCAAAAAATCATCTTCAAAGGAAAAGGAGCCAGACGAACACCACGAGCCTCGGCAACACTACGACAGGGCGTACAAAGACAGCAGGAACAAAAAGGCCGGAACCTATCAAATCAGCAATCAAACTGCCAATCGCCCCGCCAGCAACCAAGCTCGTGAAAATCGTGGCTCAGATGACACTCGGACGTATTGTAGCTACCACAAGTCAACAACTCACAACACAGACGAATGCCGACACTTGCAGGAAATGCTGTTAAACCAATACCGTCGTGATCGAGACTCGACATCCAAAGAGCAACCAATCGACAAAGCTCCAAAAAACGAAGGTGAACGTTTCCGAAATGTCCAAGAGGAGCGGGAACGCCAGCAAAGACAAAAACGCCCCAACGAGCGAACAAACGATGACCCAGAAACTCCCAAGCGAGCACGCGACGACCGGAACGAACAAGGGCGCGGACGAACACCCCCACCTCGCCGCATCATCAACGTAATCATGGGAGGTCTCCAAACCTGCAAAGATTCAGTTCGGTCAATCAAAGAGTATGAGCGCAAGACACTCACCTCACAAAAATGGGGAAGCAGCAGCGCCAATGATCAAACAGACGAAAAACATGAGATCAGCTTCACAGAAGATGATACCAAGGGTCTTGACAAGCCACATAACGATCCTCTCGTCGTCGAACTAAGGATCGGTGATTGCGAAGTGACACGCGTGCTAATTGACACCGGAAGCTTCGGTTGACTTAATCTTCTCAAAAACACTCCAGCGCATGGACATTAAGGATTACGAGCTCAAACCATGCAAAAGGCCGCTCACGAGCTTCGCAGGGGATACAACAATGACAATTGGAACAGTCAAACTCCCAGTCTATGTAGCCGGGATCACCAAAATCGTCAAGTTCGTGGTCATCGAAAGCCCCGCCATTTACAATGCCATACTCGGAACTCCATGGATTCACTCAATGAAGGCAATCCCGTCAACATACCATCAGTGCGTCAAGTTTCCAACACCATCAGGGATCTACACCCTCAAGGGAAATCAACGGCTATCTCGAACATGCTTCGTCACCGAGCATAAGTTAAGAAAATCCTCAAGGACATGCCTGATAACTAAGCAGAGCGACGAACATGTCATAGAAGACAACCATGCACGCGAGCTCGTCATACAAGTCAACATTGATATGCGAGACCCAACGAGATGTGTCGGAATTGGGGCAGACCTTAATGAAGATCTCAGGGAGCAACTCATCAGCTTCCTTCAATCCAACGCCTCAACTTTCGCTTGGACAACCGAGGACATGCCGGGGATCGACCCATCAATCACATGCCATGAGTTACACGTCGATCCAATCTACAAACCGATTAAGCAAAAAAGACGCAAACTCGGCCCAGAACGTGCCAAAGCCGTAAATGACGAAGTGGAACGCTTGACAAACGCAGGATCCATCACTGAGGTCAGATACCCAGACTGGCTCGCCAACCCCGTCGTCGTAAAAAAGAAGAATGGAAAATGGCGTGTATGCGTTGATTTTACCGACCTCAACAAGGCATGTCCAAAAGATAGTTTTCCACTTCCCCACATCGATCGCTTGGTTGAAGCAACGGCGGGAAACGAGCTTCTCTCGTTCATGGACGCCTTTTCCGGATACAATCAAATTATGATGCACCCTGACGACAGAGAAAAGACTGCGTTCATCACTGACAGAGGCACCTATTGTTACAAGGTCATGCCGTTCGGGCTCAAGAATGCTGGAGCCACCTATCAACGTCTAGTCAACCGAATGTTCGCCGAACAGCTCGGTAACACAATGGAAGTCTACATCGACGACATGCTCGTCAAGTCTCTCTCTGCCAACGATCATATCAAGCACCTCACAACCTGCTTTAACAGCCTCAACGAGTATGGAATGAAGCTCAACCCAACAAAATGCACTTTTGCCGTCACTTCAGGAGAATTTTTGGGGTACATCGTCACCAAGCGAGGAATAGAAGCAAATCCGCGAAAAATCACAGCCATTGCTGAACTTCCGTCTCCCAAAAACACAAGAGAAGTCCAACGTTTGACGGGACGCATAGCTGCACTCAACAGGTTTATCTCACGATCAACAGACAAATGCCTTCCATTCTATCAGCTTTTGCGAAACAACAAGCGTTTTGAGTGGGACTCGAGATGCGAGGATGCGTTCCAGCAGCTGAAAGAATACCTGTCAACGCCACCAATTCTAGCAAAACCAGAAGATGGAGAAATCTTGTACTTGTACATATCCGTTTCTACGTCTGCAGTAAGCAGTGTGCTAGTTCGAGAAGACCGTGGGGAGCAACGCCCAATTTTCTACACCAGCAAAATCTTCGATGATGCCGAAACACGTTACTCCCCCTTGAGAAACTCGCCCTAGCCGTAGTGGTCGCAGCCCGCAAGCTCAGACCATACTTTCAATCACACACCATCCACGTGCTCACCAACCATCCACTCCGGTTGATACTCCACAGCCCGAGTCAATCAGGAAGAATGGCCAAATGGGCGGTAGAGCTGAGCGAATACGACATCGAGTTCAAAAGCCGAACAAGCGCAAATCTCAAGTGTTAGCGGATTTTCTTACCGAACTGCCTCGACCTCACGACAAAGACGAGCTCGACGCCAAAAACTGGTGCCTCTATGTCGACGGCTCGTCCTCACGAAACGGCTCAGGAGTTGGCATACGACTTATATCTCCTACAAGCGAAATCATTGAGCAGTCTTTTCGCCTCGCCTTCCCAGCTTCAAACAATGAAGCCGAGTACGAAGCTTTGATCGCCGGTCTGCGCCTTGCCAAAGCTGTCGGAGCAAACAAGATAGAAACATTTTGCGACTCACAGCTCGTTGCCAACCAGTTTAGCGGGGAATATGAAACAAGAAATGACCGAATGAACGCTTACCTGCACGTCGTCCAGAAGCTCTCCCAAGAGTTCACCAATTTCACTCTTACCAAGATACCACGAAGCGACAACTCCTCTGCCGATGCCCTTGCTGCTCTAGCATCAACGTCCGACCCTTCGCTCAAAAGGATGATCCCAGTCGAAAGCATCGACAAACCAAGCATAGAATTGGCGATGGGTGTCCACATCATCGACGACCTGGACGAACAGATAGATGACACTGATGGAGCAGACGAACCCATTCTCGAAGAAACGACAAACATGATCGATTGGCGCGACGAAATCAAGCTCTACATCTCCGACGGGATAACGCCAACAGATCGCTGGGCAGCTCGCCGCTTGAAAGCTCGATGTGCACACTACGTCTTACATAACGGAAACCTTTTCCGGTGGAGCTCGACCAAAGCGCTGCTTCGATGCATACACGGTCAAGAAGTCAAATGGGTGCTCGAAGAAACACACGAGGGCGCCGGTGGAAACCATTCCGGAGGGCGAGCATTAGCCATCAAGATCAAACGACACGGGCACTTTTGGCCAACAATGGTTGCAGATTGCGAAAAATTCGTCGCCAAATGCGAGAAGTGCCAACGTCACTCCCCGATGATTCACCTTCCAACAGAAGTTCTCACAACCACAACAGCGCCATATCCTTTCATGAGATGGGCAATGGACATTGTCGGCCCTCTACCACCATCCAAGCAGAAGCGCTTCATCCTCATCATGACTGACTACTTCACTAAATGGGTCGAAGCCGAGTCATATGCAACCATACGCGCCCACGACATCCAGAAATTCGTTTGGAAAAACATCATATGCCGACACGGTCTCCCATACGAAATCATCACCGACAATGGTTCCCAGTTCATTTCTGCGATTTTTGAAAACTTTTGCGCCCTTTGGAAGATTAGGCTGAGCAAGTCCACACCAAGATACCCTCAGGGAAACGGGCAAGCTGAGGCAACCAACAAAACCATCCTTGACGGAATCAAAAAGCGCCTGGAGGAGAAGAAGGGAGTCTGGGCCGACGAACTCGATGGCGTCCTCTGGTCACACCGCACGACACCACGACGATCAACAAACATGACCCCTTTCTCCTTATCACACGGAATGGAAGCCATGTCGCCCGCTGAGGTCAGCATCCCAAGCCTGCGCCAAATGACACTCACCGAAAATGAAGAGCTCAACAACGCAATGATCATTGACCACTTAGACCAAATTGAAGAAAAAAGAGATCAAGCTCTCCTCCGCATCCAAAACTACCAGCACTTGGCCGCCCAGTACTACAACAAGAAAGTCAAGGGAAGATTCTTTCAAGAAGGCGACCTCGTCCTTCGCAAAGTTTTCGAAAACACCCGTGAATGGCAGGCAGGCAAGCTCGGCGCGAACTGGGAAGGACCATACTTGATTTCAAAAATTGTCAAACCAGGTGTCTTTGAACTCACCGAGATGAGCGGAGAAAAGGTCCCAAGGTCATGGAACTCCACGAATCTCAAGCGATACTATTACTAAGGCAACGCAAGCAAGAAGACCGGCGCGCTCCTGCTATACCAAAAATAACACCCCAGGAGAATCCGCCGTTTTTAATTTAAGCATTTAATTTTCTCGTAAAGGTGAACTACGATCGGCTTGATCCCCGCCTGTGGGGTACGTAGGCAACCTCTCATGAGGCTCAGCTACTTCTCTAAAAAATATATATATATTTCCCAAGACTATCAAAATGCAACAGCGGTCACAAACCAAATAAAAAAAACGGGATCCGTTCTCAAGTGCTGCGGCTCCGTGCTCACACTTCAAAAATTTTGCAAACGAAATACGGGATCAGTTCCTAAAGTGTCACAGCTCCGCGCTCACACTAACAACATTTCGCAAAAAAAAACGGGATCCGTTCTCAAGTGCTGCGGCTCCGTGCTCACACTTCAAAAATTTTGCAAACGAAATACGGGATCAGTTCCTAAAGTGTCACAGCTCCGCGCTCACACTAACAACATTTCGCAAAAAAAAACGGGATCCGTTCTCAAGTGCTGCGGCTCCGTGCTCACACTTCAAAAATTTTGCAAACGAAATACGGGATCAGTTCCTAAAGTGTCACAGCTCCGCGCTCACACTAACAACATTTCGCAAAAAAAAAACGGGATCCGTTCTCAAGTGCTGCAGCTCCGCGCTCACACTTAGCGTTTTCAAAACGTGATACAAGACCAACTCCGAAAATATCACTGCTCAACACTCACTTGTCACAGCACAAACATCAAGAACAAAACAAGTTTTGATTTCACAACAAAAGGATCAAGACAAATGACAAGAAGATCATCTCATAATAAAGTCCAAACACAACCGAAAAAGATCGACATAAGCGATCATAACGACAACAAAGTCAACATAACAAACTCCGAAAACAACAAAGACAACAAGTCCTACAAACGGCAAACAGCAACAAAACAGGGATAATCAAAGGACCACACACGGTCACAATGGTAAAGCAAGAACCAAACTAAGAGCTCGAAGGAGGACAACCCTCACGCCTAACAGCCGCACCCGCAGCATCTCCACGCCCAGACGAACGGCGACGACCTGCATCCATACGACGTCGAGCCGCATCTTCAACACCCGCAGTAAGAGACGATGGAACAGGGACAAGCGGAAGGTTGAAATCAAAAGAAGGAATCTCAGCCAAGTCCTTATCATCAATCCGAACATGGACAAGCAACCTCGCTTTCTTCATCCTCTCAGCCAGCTCCTCCTCAAGATGCTTAACCTTACTCTCAGGAATCCTTATTCCCTCCCCCTTCCAGACCTTGACAGCATCAAGCACCCCTTTGATTTGATTCACCCCATACATAGCTTGGCGAACAACCTTTTGATCCTTCACAAACCTCCGCATCCTCTCAAATCGAGAATTACAAGTAGCAAGTACATCATCATGCCTCGCCACCACCCTGTCGTGTCTCTTGCTCATCAGCGCCTTCGCGTTTCTGAAACGATCAGCGTCCATCTCCCGACGTTCCTTCTCACGTTTCTCATCCAAAGTCATCTTCGCTTTAAGTCTTTTCACCTCCTCCTCCGCAGCCACAAGCGCATCTCTTTCAGCCTCGTATTTCTCACGCCAAGCGGCAACCTCCCCAGAACGGTCAGCCGCGTCCCTAACCTCAGCAAGCTTGGCATTCGCCCTCTCAAGCTCTGCCTTGACAACCCCAAGCTCCTCATCTTGGTTATACACCAACCGGTTCGCAAACTTTGCAGCCTGCATAAAACATGCACAATCAAAAATCATACCGAAACAAAAAACAGCAAAAGGAGAACAAGATTCTTACAATGGCCGTATGACGAGCATACTCATGGTACCACTCAACACGTTTACAATCATCAAAAGGATAACCCCCAGCAGCACCAGGCGATCGAAGCAACTTGAAAAGATCACCACAATCTGTTGCCCTACCACCAAAGGCATACTCAAAAGGCTCAAAGACAACCTTCTCCGCAACAGAAGACGTCTCAACCACCAAAGGCGCCTCAACCTCGGAAGACATCTCAACCACTGAAGAAACAGTCCTACATACCTTTGGTGGGGGCGCTTCGCTTGACAAACAACCATCGGCGGGTCTTTTCTTAGGATCACCATCCTTACCCGACGAAGTAACTCGGGAATCACTAGCAACAGCAACCTCTTTCCCAGCGCGACGACGAGCAGGGGACGGCACAGGAGCAGCAGCACTACCAAGACCAACAACGATCTCGGGAGCAGGCGCCACAGGTTCTACACCCACAGAACCTTGCCCAACCTCAACAGCAGGTGCAGAAGAACTACCTCCGGCAAAACAGTCAACCAAGCTTGGAAACTCACCAAAATCCATCTTGCCACAAACCCTCCAAGAAGCTAAACACATTTAAACATCAAAAAAAAATTAACATCACAATAAAGGCAATCACCATCACAACAAAGACAATCACACAAACAGTAAAGGCATGACTTTTTTTTAAAAAAAAAGGGAGGGAGAAGAGAGTGATTGTCAAAGGAAGAGAAGAAAGGAGGACCACACAAAAAAAAATGAAACAAAAAGATAAGGAGAGAGAGAAGAAAACAAAAAATATATAAATTTTTACCTTGCCACTTCAAAGGAGACAAAAAATAAAATAAAGACCAACACCCCATATATATAGGGAGCAAAAACGTCACCCCATTTCCCGACCAAAATAATCCAGACCTGATTTTTACACAGAAGATTCCAGAAGAATTCACCAAGAATCGACACTTGGCGAACTGTGGGGGGGACTATTGTTGGAGATTGGCTTAGCACGGGCCCATTAAGAGCTAAGCCCAAAATCAGGCCTGACCCATTAAGACAACAAATGATGATTCCGCTAGAAGACAAAAGCTTTTTACTATAAAAGGAATGTGCCAGACCAACTGAGAAGGGGGTCAGAAATAGACAGAAACGTACAGAAAGGAGAGCACTGCCTCCAAAACCACCACCAAAGTCTAGACGACCTCGGACTCTAAACGAGCTCGTCATAGACAACCAGAGACCAAATTACGAAAGATACTTGTTTAGACTATTTGTTTGGACGAGCATCTTTAGTTCTTGTAATTGACCGAGCTTGTTATTCTTGATCATTAATACGAAAATCTCCACCCTTTACATCTTTTATAATATTACATCATGGACCGAGATACAGATTCAACAGAGTGGTTTCTAGATTGTTGAGTGTTGGGAACATCATCAACTGGGAAGTACATAAGATATTTTTGGTGCATTTAATCATAGCAGGACAAGTCAACCAAGTTTTAATAATGAAAATTCAAAAATCACAACTTTCGAGAAGAGCAGAGACAGTAATAAAAGAAAAACACAAAAGTTTCAATATTTACAAAACGGTAACTTTTATTTTCAACAAAACGGTAACATTCTTTTTCTTTTTCAACAGCAACGGTAACTTTTTTTTTAGTTACATCTCTATATATTATACAAACGTTAGGCATAGAGAGAACCATGTTTTCTTCACTCTTCACTCTTCCGATTATTCCCCCCCTCCCTCGTCCATGACCATGTCTCTCTCTTTGTTCTATGTTTTTGTTCGTTGGTGTTTGATGATCCGACACAAGCATGGTGGACGCCTCTTGTGTTTACGGAGACATGCTCCTCTCGATGTCTACATTTGTGCTGATGAGCTCTTAGATCATTCATTTGCTTTCTCTCCCCCAGCCTCATCGTCAGGTATATTCTATTTGGAAAAATTCTCCAAAATAGTTAAAACTATAATTCATCTGTTAAAACTATATTTCATCTGTTAAAACTTAAAAGCCTACCTAAACTAGAATATTGACTAAATAAAAATGATTGGGTTATATTAAGATATTAGATAAGATGTTTGATTAGTTAGTTTTGTGTTTCTTTTATTTTGAACTTCGTTCATAGTCATCGTCAGGTATATTCTATTTGGAAAAATTCTCCAAAATAGTTAAAACTATAATTCATCTGTTAAAACTATATTTCATCTGTTAAAACTTAAAAGCCTACCTAAACTAGAATATTGACTAAATAAAAATGATTGGGTTATATATTTTTTTTTGACTGAAAGATTGGGTTATATTAAGATATTAGATAAGATGTTTGATTAGTTAGTTTTGTGTTTCTTTTATTTTGAACTTTGTTCATAGTCATAGTCATAGGTGACAACAACAACAAAAATTGGATAAACATTTTAAGATTTTTTTTGTTATGTTATAAACTAATTCGTTATGTCATAAACTAAGAGCATGCACATTGAGGGTTCATAAGGGGGGTTCACACAGTTTTCTAGATGAACAGTGATGAACCCGTCCCTTTGGGGTTCACTCTGGTGAACCCGTATCATCACTGTTCACGACACGTGGCGGCCTGCGATTGGTCTATCTTTTTTTTTTTTTTTTTTTTTTAAAAAAAACAAAAACGAAAAATAAAAAAATTTAATAATAAAAAAAGGAAAAGATGAATCCCAAGGGGGGGTTCATTGATGTGGATGCCCTAATTCGTTATGTCGTTATGTTATTAACAATAAAAAAAGTTCGCTATGTTATTTAGTGTAGGGTGTTATATATTGCGTAGTTATATAATAATATTTATGCCCTTTCCCAAAAAATTATATAATAATATTTTAATTTAATTGTTTCAATATTATGATATAGTATTTTATGTTTTGTACATATTATAGTCTAGGTTGCACGGGTACTTTGATTGGCTGCCGTCTCACGTACCGGGTTCCCCAGGGGGACGGGTACAGCATGGGTACTCCTGGGAAACGTCCCCAACCCGTCTCGAGTAATATTGGGACGGCAAGGACTTAATGGGGACGGTTTGGTGAGATAACCGAGACGTTTCAGAAACGTTTCTAAGCCATATTTTTTTATTTTTTGGTCAAATATTATTGAGAAGATTAGATCTATTATTTTCACGTTAAAAGCAAATAAAATGAGATGACGAACCATATAAATCAAGTAAAAAAAAGCACTGTCGGCCATTGATTAAGGTTGCAGAACGTTTGTGTGGGAAGTGGAGAGGATGAAGAGTCATTTTACCATTTATTAATATGAAATGAAAAAACTAATTAAAACATGTTTCTGTACCCAAAATTAGAGAAGTCAAGCATAATGTTAATGTTTTTTTTTTCTTTTAACATTGCTTAAATTAAGGTGTTTACTAAGCTATCATATTATTATCAAATAGTCTCATAACAAATGTTTTAGTCATCGCAATTGTTTATTCTAGTATTATTATTTAAAAAATTAAATTAAATATTTTATACTATTTTATTTATATATATATATATATATGTTTGTTGCCGTACCTATTACGTACCCGTATCTAAGATTTTTCATTTTGCCGTTTTCCGTCCCCGTTCTCGTCCCCGTTTCCGGTTCCCGTACCCGTGTCAGTGCTGCTTAGATTATAGTATAGTACTGATTAATTAAGAATTATAATTAAATATTGCAACATTTTGTACAAAACTTATTGATTTGAAATAAGCAAATAGATGCATTTATTATAATAGTGAGAAAACATAATCATAAAAATTATAATTTTCATATAACCTATTTTTAGTAGCTATATACTTGATAAGTTATATACATAAATTTCCTTTATATTATTTATAGTAATTAATACATAGTTTATTGTTTAGATTTTGTTTCTTGAAGTATATTGTATTGAATCTAAACTTAAATAAGGAAAAATACAATTTTATTAAAGATAATTACACCATTCAGTATATTATTTAATGATCATATATATTTATTCCTATATATGAGGAATATCTAAAAGGATTGGTAAATTATTCTTTAAAATATATTAGTGGTAAATTTTGAATAAATAATCAATTTTAAAAACTTATTTCCATAATATCTTGTATTATTAATTATACTGTAAAAATATATTGTATTGAACCTTAACTTAAAAAAATAGGGAAATTATCTTTCATCTTTCCAATATTTTATTTCCAAGTATTCTATTTTTCTTGGAAGGAATCATATTTTATTTCCAAGTGGGCTATGGACTGTGGTGATCACACAAATGGGTTCCTCTAGAGTGTCATCTTCTTGGTCAGGTATGTGTCTTCCCTATTTTTTTATTTTTTTTTTATTATTCCTAGTCGTGTGTTTTTTTTTCTCTTGTAGTTTCAAGCTGTATTCTCCTTCTTTCTTCTGCATTAGTAAAATTTAAACTTTGGTTATGCTCTAAAATCAGAAACCACCGTATATAATGCCGTACCTTTCAGGGACCGTTCAGTTGATGGAGCTCTAAACATGACTTGAGGGACAACATAACTTAATATCTATTGCTTACATGCTTGCGTTCAGGCACAGAATCCCTATAAATGCATACGCAGCCATGCATATATTCTTCTTTAGTTACATTCTTTGTCCATTGCTTCCTTCATCACTTCTTTGCTTACATGCATGCATTAACCTGTTTACTTGCTTCCTTTGCTTCCTTCCTTCCTTCCTGTGTTTCCTAGATTACTCCCTTGCATGTTCTAATTGCTTGCTTCTGATTTCTCTGTTGAGTTCAGTTTTTTTTTATCTATGTTTAGTTCATTGATTATTTGCTACTTAATTTTGTAAGTGTTCTCACTTAACTCTCACGGTAACTAGCTGTCTAAACATGATTCTTTAAAATCATCATGGACCAATGTATATTTAATTTAAGATCTATTACATTAGTTTTAGTTCGTTTATTTGATTCTCTGTGTGCTTGTTTTCTTTCTAATTTCTATTTATTTCTTACTTGCTTCCTTGTTTTTCTTTGATTCCTCTGGAATTTGTTAAATCTGTGTCCTATGTATCTCTCTCTCAATCTTTTCTTCTGTTTAGTCTTTTATTTTATATTTATAAATTTCAAGCTACACAAGAGCAAGAAAAAGAAACAGAGAGGTCTTCCTTTATCGATGGATTCTTCATGCATAATAAGACCACCTACTTGCTTATTTTGTTTACTTCATTGCTTGCTTTTTTCTCAACTTGTTTTCTTGCTTCCTTGATTCCTTGTGCTTTTTTCTCAACTTGTTTTCTTGCTTCCTTGTACATAACTTGCTCTCGTGATTCTTTACTGGTTTGCTTTCTTAGTTTTTTTCTTTCTTTGGTTCGTTAGTTACTAGCTCCCTTAATTATTTGCTTACCTTTTTTTTTGCTTGTTCCTTGATTCTCTGCATGCTTGTTTTCTTTCTTGTTTCTTTGATTTCTTAAATACTTGATTCCTTACTAATCTTAGTAGTTGCTTCATCGCTTACTTAACTTCCTTACCTTCTGGACTTGTTTAACTTTCTTTACTCCCTTACTAAGAACTAACTCCTAGCTTTTTATATCTTTAGATACTCTTTGATTACTCTTTGAAAGTTGTACGTGTGACTCTCTAGCGTCTTTCGAGGAAATTAAAGTCCTAGTTCATCAACATTGCCTTCACATGGATTATCTCTATGAACATTCTGTTTTTGTTACTTCTTCATTCCTGATCTTGTTTGTATCTAAATATTTCATTTGACTTTTTTAATTATTCAGGGTCTAAGGATCAGGCATTTTTACTTGCAATGCAACCAGTCACTAAACCAGGAACTTGCACCATGAAACAGGTTCATCTTTTTCATGAATGTCTTATACAAGCAAATCTTTGTAATTTTTTTTTTGTCAGATGTGTGTGCTTGTGCCTATTATGGACTAGAAGTCAGAGATTCATGCTTACTTGCTTAGCTATTACAAAGAAAAGAATTATAAGGTATCACTTAACCATTCATGAAGGACGTTGATTAATCAAACAGTTTTAGTTAAAGTGAGTAGGATAAATCAGGTATTACGGTCATAAGAACGTTGTGTTCACTATTATCTTCTATTTTTTTCTGTTTTTGCCTACAGATATAATCACGAATGAAGCTTGTAGATATCATTTAGGGAACTACAAAGTAATCCTACCAAACTTTGTAAGTATGTTCAATCATTTTCTTGTGGTCTTTTGATTTTGCTTGTATAGTTTGATATTCTCTCTGTTTTCCTCTCCAGCAACAGCTTCCATAGTCTCAGAGAATGTTATATATGTTCTTCCAAACTTAAATTTGCATTCAAACATACTTACATTCGTACATATATGCATATGCATATGCACTTGCATTAATGTTTGCTTTCTTGATTCTTCACTGGTTTGTTTTCTTACTTGCTTGGTTATTTTCTCTCTTTGCTTTGTTCAATTGTTCCTTAGTTCTCTGTGTGTGCTTGTGTTCTTTCTTATTTGTTTCTTGATTCCTTGTTTTTACTGGTTCCTTGCTGTATTTACTTGTTGTTTACTTTCTTACTGCTTCCTTGTTTTCCTATATACTTGATTCCTTACTAGCCTTCCTTGTTTACCTACCTACTGGACTTGTTAAACTTTCTTACTCAGAACTAACCACATCTTTATATAGTTCTCGGTTACTGTTTGAAAGTATCTCTAATTGTTGCTTCCACATGGATCATCCCTTTTGTGATGATCTCCTTTGTATCTAAATTCTTTTATATGTTTATGCTACTTATTCAGGGTTTAGATCCAGCCGTTTACTTGACACCATGAAACAAGTTCCTTTTTTCATGTATGTATTTGCCAAGTATTTTTCATTAGTCATGTTTGCATTTAGCTCATCTTTGATACCTAACTTGTGACTATTACTAACTTCATGTTTACTTTCTTAGCTGTTGCAGAACTAATTTGGATGCCAGAAAAATAGGAAGATTACGTGTGTTATTTCAGTTACGAAGAAAATAAGTATATAAGGTATCACTTAACCCATTCATGAAGGGCGTTGTATCTATTCTTTTGAGCTGCATCATCTAGTTTCCAAACACATTGCATGCATTCGTGAATTCATGCATACATTCATATATACATTACGCACTCATGAATATATATGTTCTTTAATTATTTATTTCATTTCATTGCTTCCTTCGCCGATCCTTACATGTTTAACCTGTTTTCTTGCTTAGTTCTTTGCTTCTTTTGTTTACTATTATTGCTTGTGTTTTTTTTTCTTAACTTGTTTTCTTGCTTCCTTGATTACTCCCTTAGATGCTTTACTTGCTTGCTTCCTTTGTCTTTTGGTTCTTCTGTTTAGTGCATTGATTGCTTCTCTGACTTGTTGAGTTCAGATTTTATTCTTTGTTTCTTGATATCTCTGTTTTAGTTCATTGATTATTTGCTATAACTATTATTACATTAGTTATATAGTTCATATATATACATAACTTGCCTTCCTGATTCTTTACTGGTTTGCTTTCTTAGTTATTTTCTTTCTTTAGTTACTAGCTCCATTAATTATTTTGCTTACCTTTTTTTGCTTGTTCCTTGATTCTCTGCATGCTTGTTTTCTTGTTTCTTTGCTTACTTGCTGCATTGAGGTTGTTTACTTTATTACTTGATTCCTTACTAGCTTGATGATTATTTTGTCTGTTTTTCTTAGTCGCTTCATCGCTTACTTAACTTCCTTACCTTCTGGACTTGTTTAACTCTCTTTACTTCCTTACTCAGAACTAACCCCTAGCTTAATATCTTTATTACTTGATTCCTTACTAGCTTGATGATTATTTTGTTTGTTTTTCTTAGTCGCTTCATCGCTTACTTAACTTCCTTACCTTCTGGACTTGTTTAACTCTCTTTACTTCCTTACTCAGAACTAACCCCTAGCTTAATATCTTTAAATACTTTCCGGTTACACTTTGAAGTTGTACAGGTGGAGACTCTCTAGTGAGACATCCAGGAAACTAAAGTCGTAGTTCATTAACATTGCCTCCACATGGATCATCTCTCTCTTTTGTGAAGGTGGAACATTCTGTTTTTGTTACTTCTTCATTCTGATCTTGTTTGCATCTAAATATTTCATTTGACTTTTTTTTAATTATTCAGGGTCTGAGATCAGTCATCTTTACTTGCAATGCAACCAGTCACTGAACCAGGAACCATGGAACAGGTTCATCTTTTTCATCAATGACTCATACAACTGAACCAGGAACCTTATGAGTTCTCTGGCACCATGAAGCAGGTTCATCTTTTTCATGAATGTCTGATACAAGCAACTCGTTGTCAAATTATTTTTTTGTCAGATGTGTGTTCTTGTGCCTATTGTGAACTAGAAGTCATAGATTCATGCATTTTCTGGAAACCTGGCTTGGAACCCCAACCTTAAGCCTCTGAAAAACACTAGTAAGTTTCCATCTTGTTGAGTATCAATCAGTATTTAGTATTCGTTGATGTATCTCTCATATTGTCAGGTCCTTTAATCACAACAGTCCATAGTCTGGAGAAAAAAGCATAAATGGTTATAGAGCAAGGAAGAACAAACTTATGGAAAAGGTAATCAAAATAGGAATGGTCTTGAAAATAATGCTGAAAGTTGTGTATGCCTTTAGTATGGAAGACAAACTCTAGAACTGCATCTTACTCAGAACTAACCACATCTTTATATAGTTCTTGGTTACTGTTTGAATCTAGTATAGACCACATGGATCATCCCTTTTGTGATGATCATTCTGTTTTTGTTACTTCTTCATGCTGATCTCCTTTGTATCTAAATTGTTTTATATGTTCAGGGTTTGACACCATGAAACAAGTTCCTTTTCTCATGTATGTATTTGTCAAATATTTTCATTAGACATGTTTGCATTTAGCTCATCTTTGATACTTAACTTGTGACTATTACTAACTAGCAGTTGGAGATTCATGCTTACTTTCTTAGCCGTTTACTTGACACCATGAAACAAGTTCCTTTTCTCATGTATGTATTTGCCAAATATTTTTCATTATGCATGTTTGCATTTAGCTCATCTTTGATGCCTAACTTGTGACTATTACTAACTAGCAGTTGTAGATTCATGCTTACTTTCTTAGCTGTTGCAGAACTAATTCGGAAGCCAGAAAATAGGAAGAAATTACGTGTGTTATTTCAATTACGAAGAAAATAAGTATATTTGTATCACTTCATCACTTAACCCATTCATGAAGGACGTTGTATTATTTATTTTTTTAAACTTCTACTTTTTTGTACCTCAAGAAGTTGTATTATGAGTAAGGTTTACAGTTAGGATAATGAGTAGGGGTTGTTAGGGTTTAGGTTCTAGGGTTTGGGTTTAGGGTCTAGGGTTTGAGTCTAGATCCTAGAGTTAGCGTCTAAGGTTAAGGTTAGGAGTTTAAGGTTCTAAGGGCTTAGGGTCTAGGGTTTGGGTTTTTGGTCTACGGTTAGGGTCTTAGGGTTTAGGGTCTAGGGTTACGGTTTAGAATATAGGGTCTAGGGTTTAGAGTTAGGGTCTTAGGGTCTAGGGGTTAGGGTTAGGGTTTAGGATATAGGGTCTAGGGTTAGGGTTTAGGGTTAGGATCTAGGGTTAGGGTTTGGGCTTAGGGTTTAGGATATAGGGTCTAGGGTTAGGGTTTAGGGTTAGGGTTTAGGATATAGGGTCTAGGGTTAGGGTTTAGGGTTTAGGATATAGGGTCTAGGGTTAGGGTTTAGGGTTAGGATCTAGGGTTTGGGCTTAGGGTTTAGGATATAGGGTCTAGGGTTAGGGTTTAGGGTTAGGGTTTAGGGTTTAGGGTTTAGGGTCTAGGGTTTAGGGTTAGGGTCTATCTAAACCTTAAACCCTAGACCCTAACCCTAACCCTAAACCCTAACCCTAGACCCTATATCATAAACCATAACCCTAAACCCTAACCCTAGACCCTATATCATAAACCCTAAACCCTAACCCTAGGCCCTATATCCTAAACCCTAACCCTAGACCCTAACCCTAAACCCTAGACCCTATATCCTAAACCTAGACCATATATCCTAAACCCTAGACCCTAGACCCTAACCCTAAACCCTAGACCCTAACCCTAGAGTCTATATCCTAAACCCTAATCCTAGACCCTATTTAAATCCTAACCCTACACCTTAACCCTAAACCTTAATCCTATATCATAAACCCTAAACCTTAATCTAATATCCTAAACCCTAAACCCTAACCTAAATCTACCCTAAGCCCTAAACCTTAGACTCTAAATCCTAAACCCTAACCCTAACCCTAAACCCTAACCCTAGACCCTATATCGTAAACCATAACCCTAAACCCTAACCTTAGGATCTAGGATTTAGAGTCTAAGGTTTAGGGTATAGGGTTTTGGGTTTAGGGTTAGGGTCTAGGGTTTGGGTTTAGCGTTAAGGGTTACGGTCTATTTAAACCCTAACCCTAGACCCTAATCCTAAACCTTAATCCTATATCCTAAACCCTAAACCTTAATCCTAAACCCTAAACCCTAACCTAAATCTACCCTAACCCTAAACCTTAGAATCTAAATCCTAGACCCTAAACGCCAGACTCTAACCCTAATCTCTAACTCTAAATTCTAACCCTAGACCTTAAACCCGAACCTTAGATCCAAACCCTAAACCCTAACCTTAGACCCTAACCTTAACGTCTTAGGGTTTGAGTTTAGAATCTAGGGTTTGAGTTTTGGGTTAAGGTCTAGGGTTTGGGTTTAGGGTTAAAGTCTATCTAAACCCTAAACCCTAGACTCTAAACCCGAACCCTAAACCCTAACCTTAGGGTTTTAGGTTTAGGGTTAGGGTCTCTCTAAACCCTAAATTCTAAACCCTAACCCTAACCCTAAACCTTAACCCTAGACTCTAAACCCAAACCCTAAAACCTTAATCCTAAACTCACCCTAAGTCCTAACCCTAGACCCTAAATCCTATACCCTAAATGCAAGACTCTAACCCTAAACCCAAACCCTAGACCCTAAACCTTAAACCATAAATGCTAGACTTTTACCCTAACCCTAACCTAGACCCTAACCCTAGACCCTAACCCTAGACCTTAACCTTAGACTTTAAACCCTAAACCCTAAATCCTAGGTGTTTATTTGAACATGTAAAATGTTTCTAAAAATCAGAGTGTGTTTTTCAAAAAAAAATATCTTTCTAGTTTTTATTTATTTTTGTTATTTATTTATGAAAAAACTGACACATTATTACTTTTAACTTGTAAATGTATAATTTCAGTTATATTTTACTCGATGAACAAGTAAGTCAAATTGATAGTTTTTTTGTGATACATATGTTAGGGTGAGGGTTTAAAGTTCTCAAAAACATCGGAAGTTTAAAATGTGAGTGAGTGTTGTTTTGAAAATTTTTGTGTGATTTTTTCAAAAAGAATAACAAAATAGATTTCATTAAAGAATTAAAAAAGTATTTTATCATTATTTTATAAATATAAATAATTATTTAAAAGATTTTGTCGAGCCATCGTCAATATATTTTCAGAAAAATACCTACGGTCACCAACGTCTAGTGATATTGCTAGACTTCTTTATATTGGTGAAAAACAAGGGTTTCTCGGAATGCATGGTAGTTTGGATTGCATGCACTGGAAGTGGAAGAATTGTCCTACCGGTTGGGCGGGACAATATGCAGGTCGTAGTGGATCACCAACTATAATTCTTGAAGCTGTGGCAGATTATGATCTTTGGATATGGCATGCATATTTTGGAATGCCAGGCACTAATAATGATATCAATGTGTTAGACTCTTCTCATCTTTTTTCCAATCTTGCTCAAGGTATTGCTCCCCCTGCTCATTATTTTATTCAAGAAAAAGAATATTATATGGGTTACTATTTAGCGGATGGTATTTATCCAAAATGGTCGACTATAGTACAAACTATTCAAGAGCCAAGGAGTCCAAAAAATAAATTTTTTGCAACGCAACAAGAAGCATGCAGGAAAGATGTTAAACGTGCATTTGGAGTTCTACAGTCGCGCTTTGCCATTGTGAAAGGACCTGTTCGTTTTTGGAAAAAAAATGTGTTACATGACATCATGACTACATGTATAATTTTACATAACATGATAATTGAAGATGAGCGTGAATTCGATGCACCAATCGAACTTGGAAGAGAAGCTCCACCTCCAGATATCGAAATTGCTGAAGATGAAAATGTACGATTTCAAAATTTTCTTGCTCGATTTAGGAATATTAAAGATAAAGAAGCTCATTTTTCATTACGAAATGCATTAATTGAGCATTTGTGGGAAAAATATTCCAATGATAATTCTTGAACCAAAATATGTATTGTATTTTTCTATGATTTCTTGTACTTTTTAATAATAATTTTTTAATTTAAATAAATATATTTTAAGGAGTTTTTGTAAACAAAAGATAGTTTGGGGTTTAGTGGTAAATTTTTATAAGTATGAGGTATTATTAACAATTATAATGAAATAAAAATAAAAATATTTAAGAATTGGAGTTAAAAATGGAGTAATACATTGGAGTAAAACTCAACTCCATTTTGGTGTTACACCATTTTAGAGTAAAAAATGGGGTAATACATTGGAGATGCTCTAAGGCTTCTCCAACCCTATTCCATTTTCTTCTCCAAATATCATTTTGGAGTAAAATTTATTCCAACTCCACTTCATTTCCAACTCCAAAATGGAGTAATGGCTAGTGTTACTCCATTTATGGAGTAATCTTACTCATTACTCCATTTTGGAGTTGAAGTTTTTTATTTATGAATTAGTCATCTAATTCTTTATTTTTTTTATTTCTTACTTAAATAATATTTAAAAATAATACAATAACATGACAAATAATAGGATATTTCACAAAGGATTATTTAATAATTTTACATAAAACTGGATAAAGTAATTTAAAACATAAACATAAATAATATAAATAAAAAAAACATAAAATAATAGATTTAATAAGCCGAAAAATCACTTCTGTATCCACTAAGATTGGTGAAGTATTGTCCAATGATAATATTTCAATGATAATTATTGAAACAAAATATGTGTTGACTCTTTTTTATGATTTCTTGTACTTTTTAATAAATTTTTAATTTAAATAAATATATTTTAAGGAATTTTTGTAAATAAAAGATAATTTGGGATTTATTGGTAAATTTTTATAAGCATGAGGTATTATTAACAATTATAAATAAATAAAAATAAAAATATTTAAGAATTGCAGTTAAAAATGGAGTAATACATTGGAGTAAAACTCAACTCCATTTTGGTGTTACACCATTTTAGAGTAAAAAATGGAGTAATACATTGGAGATGCTCTAAAACAACCAAGAACAATATAAGATTTTTTTTTCCGTCCAAATCACAAAAATGAATTTACCCCTCTTCAAACTGGAAAATTCTCCCCAAAACAGTAAAAAAAAATCATCAAAATCGAAAAACAAGTTTTTTCAAAAAAATCACGAAGATGGGTTTTCCCGCAAAAACGAGTTGTCTTGCCAAAACTGAAAAATGAGTTTTTCCGTCAAAACTGCAAAAATAAGTTTTTTTCTGCAAAAATAAGAAAAATGAATATTCTCGCAAAACAAGTTTTTCCGCCAAAACAGGTTTTCCTAAAAAAATGAATTCTCGCTAAAACTGCAAAAAAAAAAAACAAACTTTCTCACAAAAAATGCAAAATTTTGTTTTTTTGTCAAACCGTAAAAAAATTTATTTTTCCATTAAACCAAAATATTAAAAATAAATTAAAAAATAAAAAAACTATTTTTATAATAACTCTAATTCCTCTTATAATACCCGTAGATCAACCCATATTCTATATGGTTATTTTATGGATTTAAATTACTAATCTAATATTTTTTGGGTTTTTATAGGTTGGGTATTGTGTAGGTTGCAGTGGGCTGGGTAATTTTACTTCACATTACATCCCTACATATGGTGTAACAAAATGGAGTGTTGTTCACTTGACAAAGTCATTACAAGTAATCCCAATGTTATATCTGTTTTTAACTTGTCTTTTATTTTTCCTTCTCCTTATTTGATTTACCCTAGTAGTTTCTGTTCTTTTTTCAATAGGCAGAGTTGCAGATGTTAAAAATGTTGTGGTGCACAATCTCTTTCCTTGTTGAAACTGATCATGTATCAAACTAATTAACAAAATGTAAATAAATACCTCTACGTTTTGTTAATTACACTCCAAACAGTTATCGAATGAATAGCTAATGTTGGCTGAGAGTGGTTTCTAGATTGTTGAGTGTTGGGAACATCATCAACTGGGAAGTACATAAGATATTTTTGGTGCATTTAATCATAGCAGGACAAGTCAACCAAGTTTTAATAATGAAAATTCAAAAATCACAACTTTCGAGAAGAGCAGAGACAGTAATAAAAGAAAAACACAAAAGTTTCAATATTTACAAAACGGTAACTTTTATTTTCAACAAAACGGTAACATTCTTTTTCTTTTTCAACAGCAACGGTAACTTTTTTTTTAGTTACATCTCTATATATTATACAAACGTTAGGCATAGAGAGAACCATGTTTTCTTCACTCTTCCGATTATTTCCCCCCCCCCTCCCTCGTCCGGGACCATGTCTCTCTCTTTGTTCTATGTTTTTGTTCGTTGGTGTTTGATGATCCGACACAAGCATGGTGGACGCCTCTTGTGTTTACGGAGACATGCTCCTCTCGATGTCTACATTTGTGCTGATGAGCTCTTAGATCATTCATTTGCTTTCTCTCCCCCAGCCTCATCGTCAGGTATATTCTATTTGGAAAAATTCTCCAAAATAGTTAAAACTATAATTCATCTGTTAAAACTATATTTCATCTGTTAAAACTTAAAAGCCTACCTAAACTGGAATATTGACTAAATAAAAATGATTGGGTTATATTAAGATATTAGATAAGATGTTTGATTAGTTAGTTTTGTGTTTCTTTTATTTTGAACTTCGTTCATAGTCATCGTCAGGTATATTCTATTTGGAAAAATTCTCCAAAATAGTTAAAACTATAATTCATCTGTTAAAACTATATTTCATCTGTTAAAACTTAAAAGCCTACCTAAACTAGAATATTGACTAAATAAAAATGATTGGGTTATATATATATTTTTTTTTGACTGAAAGATTGGGTTATATTAAGATATTAGATAAGATGTTTGATTAGTTAGTTTTGTGTTTCTTTTATTTTGAACTTCGTTCATAGTCATAGTCATAGGTGACAACAACAACAAAAATTGGATAAACATTTTAAGATTTTTTTTGTTATGTTATAAACTAATTCGTTATGTCATAAACTAATTCGTTATGTCGTTATGTTATTAACAATAAAAAAAAGTCGCTATGTTATTTAGTGTAGGGTGTTATATATTGCGTAGTTATATAATAATATTTATGCCCTTTCCCAAAAAATTATATAATAATATTTTAATTTAATTGTTTCAATATTATGATATAGTATTTTATGTTTTGTACATATTATAGTATAGTACTGATTAATTAAGAATTATAATTAAATATTGCAACATTTTGTACAAAACTTATTGATTTGAAATAAGCAAATAGATGCATTTATTATAATAGTGAGAAAACATAATCCTAAAAATTATAATTTTCATGTTACCTATTTTTAGTAGCTATATACTTGATAAGTTATATACATAAATTTCCTTTATATTATTTATAGTAATTAATACATAGTTTATTGTTTAGATTTTGTTTCTTGAAGTATATTGTATTGAATCTAAATAAGGAAAAAATACAATTTTATTAAAGATAATTACACTATTCAGTATATTATTTAATGATCATATATATTTATTCATATATATGAGGAATATCTAAAAGGATTGGTAAATTATTCTTTAAAATATATTAGTGGTAAATTTTGAATAAATAATCAATTTTAAAAACTTATTTCCATAATATCTTGTATTATTAATTATACTGTAAAAATATATTGTATTGAACCTTAACTTAAAAAAATAGGGAAATTATCTTTCATCTTTCCAATATTTTATTTCCAAGTATTCTATTTTTCTTGGAAGGAATCATATTTTATTTCCAATTGGGCTATGGACTGTGGTGATCACACAAATGGGTTCCTCTAGAGTGTCATCTTCTTGGTCAGGTATGTGTCTTCCCTATTTTTATTATTCCTAGTCGTGTGTTTTTTTTTCTCTTGTAGTTTCAAGCTGTATTCTCCTTCTTTCTTCTGCATTAGTAAAATTTAAACTTTGGTTATGCTCTAAAATCAGAAACCACCGTATATAATGCCGTACCTTTCAGGACCGTTCAGTTGATGGAGCTCTAAACATGACTTAATATCTATTGCTTACATGCTTGCGTTCAGGCACAGAATCCCTATAAATGCATACGCAGCCATGCATATATTATTCTTTAATTACATTCTTTATCCATTGCTTCCTTCATCACTTCTTTGCTTACATGCATGCATAACCTGTTTACTTGCTTCCTTCCTTCCTGTGTTTCCTAGATTACTCCCTTGCATGTTCTAATTGCTTGCTTCTGATTTCTCTGTTGAGTTCAGTTTTTTTTTTATCTATGTTTAGTTCATTGATTATTTGCTAGTAACTAGCTGTCTAACATGATTCTTTAAAATCATCATGGACCAATGTATATTTAATTTAAGATCTATTACATTAGTTTTAGTTCATTTATTTATTTATTTTGTGCATAATAACTTGCTTTCTTGATTTGTTGTTGCTTACTTCTTTGCTTCATTACTTGATTCTCTGTGTGCTTGTTTTCTTTCTAATTTCTATTTATTTGTTGCTTGCTTCCTTGTTTTTCTTTGATTCCTCTGGAATTCGTTAAATCCGTGTCCTATGTATCTATCTCTCAATCTTTTCTTCTGTTTAGTCTTTTATTTTATATTTATAAATTTCAAGCAGCAAGAAAAAGAAACAGAGAGGCCTTCCTTTATCGATGGATTCTTCATGCATAATAAGACCACCTATCCATTGATACCTACTTGCTTATTTTGTTTACTTCATTGCTTGCTTTTTTCTCAACTTGTTTTCTTGCTTCCTTGTACATATAACTTGCTTTCGTGATTCTTTACTGGTTTGCTTTCTTAGTTTTTTTCTTTCTTTGTTTGGTTCGTTAGTTACTAGCTCCCTTAATTTTTTGCTAACTTTTTTTTTGCTTGTTCCTTGATTCTCTGCATGCTTGTTTTCTTTCTTTCTTTCTTGTTTTCCTTACTAATCTTAGTAGTTGCTTCATCGCTTACTTAACTTCCTTACTTTCTGGACTTGTTTAACTTTCTTTACTCCCTTACTTAGAACTAACCCCTAGCTTTATATCTTTAGATACTCTTCGGTTACTCTTTGAAAGTTGTACATGTGACTCTCTAACGTCTTTACAGGAAACTAAAGTCCTAGTTCATCAACATTGCCTCTATGAACATTCTGTTTTTGTTACTTCTTCATTCTTGATCTTGTTTGTATCTAAATATTTCATTTGACTTTTTTAATTATTCAGGGTCTAAGATCAGGCATTTTTACTTGCAGTGCAAGTCACTAAACCAGGAACTTGCACCATGAAACAGGTTCATCTTTTTCATGAATGTCTTATACAAGCAAATCTTTGTCAATTTTTTTTGTCAGATGTGTGTGCTTGTGCCTATTATGGACTAGAAGTCAGAGATTCATGCTTACTTGCTTAGCTATTACAAAGAAAAGAATTATAAGGTATCACTTAACACCATTCATGAAGGACGTTGATTAATCTAACAGTTTTAGTTAAAGTGAGTAGACCAGGTCAGGTATTACGGTCATAAGAACGTTCTGTTCACTATTATCTTCTATTTTTATATGTTGTTTTTGCCTACAGATATAATCGCTAATGAAGCATTTAGATATCATTTAGGGAACTACAAAGTAATCCTACCACACTTTGTAAGTATGTTCAATCATTTTCTTGTGGTCTTTTGATTTTGCTTGTATAGTTTGATATTCTCTCTGTTTTCCTCTGCAGCAACAGATTCCATAGTCTCAGTATTTCAGAGAATGTTATATATGTTCTTCCCAATCAGTTCAATTTGAATTCACTCATACATACATGTGTGCATTCGTACATATATGCATATGCACTTGCATTAATGTTTGCTTTCTTGATTCTTTACTGGTTTGTTTTCTTACTTGCTTGGTTATTTTCTCTCTTTGCTTGTTCAATTGTTCCTTAGTTCTCTGCGTGCTTGTGTTCTTTCTTATTTGTTTCTTGATTCCTTGTTTTTACTGGTTCCTTGCTGTATTTACTTGTTTACTTTCTTACTGCTTCCTTGTTTTCCTATATACTTGATTCCTTACTAGCTTCTTTGTTTACCTACCTACTGGACTTGTTTAACTTTCTTACTCAGAACTAACCACATCTTTATATAGTTCTCGGTTACTGTTTGAAAGTATCTCTTGTGATGATCTCCTTTGTATCTAAATTCTTTTATATGTTTATGCTACTTATTCAGGGTTTAGATCCAGCCGTTTACTTGACACCATGAAACAAGTTCCTTTTCTCATGTATGTATTTGCCAAGTATTTTTCATTAGTCATGTTTGCATTTAGCTCATCTTTGATACCTAACTTGTGACTATTACTAACTTCATGTTTACTTTCTTAGCTGTTGCAGAACTAATTTGGATGCCAGAAAAATAGGAAGATTACGTGTGTTATTTCAGTTACGAAGAAAATAAGTATATAAGGTATCACTTAACCCATTCATGAAGGGCGTTGTATCTATTCTTTTGAGCTGCATCATCTAGTTTCCAAACACATTGCATGCATTCGTGAATTCATGCATACGTTCATATATACATTACGCACTCATGCATATATATGTTCTTTAATTATTTGTTTCGTTTCATTGCTTCCTTCGCCGGTCCTTACATGTTTAACCTGTTTTCTTGCTTAGTTCTTTGCTTCTTTTGTTTACTATTATTATTATTATTGCTTGTGTTTTTTTCTTCAACTTGTTTTCTTGCTTCCTTGATTACTACTCCCTTAGATGATTTACTTGCTTGCTTCCTTTGTCTTTTGGTTCTTCTGTTTAGTGCATTAATTGCTTCTTTGACTTGTTGAGTTCAGATTTTATTCTTTGTTTCTTTGATGTCTCTGTTTTAGTTCATTGATTATTTGCTATATAACTATTATTACATTAGTTATATAGTTCATAGATATACATAACTTGCCTTCCTGATTCTTTACTGGTTTGCTTTCTTAGTTATTTTCTTTCTTTAGTTACTAGCTCCATTAATTATTTTGCTTACCTTTTTTTGCCTGTTCCTTGATTCTCTGCATGCTTGTTTTCTTGTTTATTTGCTTTCTTGCTGCATTGAGGTTGTTTACTTTATTACTTGATTCCTTACTAGCTTGATGATTATTTTTTCTGTTTTTCTTAGTTTCTTCATCGCTTACTTAACTTCCTTACCTTCTGGACTTGTTTAACTCTCTTTACTTCCTTACTCAGAACTAACCACTAGCTTAATATCTTTAAATACTTTCCGGTTAAGCTTTGAAAGTTATACAGGTGGAGACTCTCTAGTGAGACATCCAGGAAACTAAAGTCGTAGTTCATCAACATTGCCTCCACATGGATCATCTCTCTCTTTTGTGAAGGTGGAACATTCTGTTTTTGTTACTTCTTCATTCTGATCTTGTTTGCATCTAAATATTTCATTTGACTTTTTTTTAATTATTCAGGGTCTGAGATCAGTCATCTTTACTTGCAATGCAACCAGTCACTGAACCAGGAACCATGGAACAGGTTCCATCTTTTTCATCAATGACTCATACAACCGAACCAGGAACCTTATGAGTTCTCTGGCACCATGAAGCAGGTTCATCTTTTTCATGAATGTCTGATACAAGCAACTCTTTGTCAAATTAATTTTTTGTCAGATGTGTGTTCTTGTGCCTATTGTGAACCTAGAAGTCATAGATTCATGCATTTTCTGGAAACCTGGCTTGGAACCCCAACCTTAAGCCTCTGAAAAACACTAGTAAGTTTCCATCTTGTTGAGTATCAATCAGTATTTAGTATTCGTTGATGTATCTCTCATATTGTCAGGTCCTTTAATCACAACAGTCCATAGTCTGGAGAAAAAAGCATAAATGGTTATAGAGCAAGGAAGAACAAACTTATGGAAAAGGTAATCAAAATAGGAATGGTCTTGAAAATAATGCTGAAAGTTGTGTATGCCTTTAGTATGGAAGACAAACTCTAGAACTGCATCTTCTAGTTTCCTAAGTTTTAAATCTCTTGTTTTTTTCCAGGTAGTTGTGTTCACTGTCATCTTCTATTTTTTTGCCTACAGATACAATATCGAATGAAGATTCTAGATATCATTCAGGGAACTACAAAGTAATCCTACCATACCAAACTTTGTTCAATCATTTTTGTTTGGTCTTTTGATTTTGCTTGTATAGTTTGATATTCTCTATGTTTTCCTCTGCAGCAACAGATTCCATAGTCTGATGTGATGTATCTCAGAGAATGTTATATATAGGTTCTTCTCAATCACTTAAATTTGCATTCACACAAACATACATGTGTCCATTCGTAGTTATATATGCATATACACTTGCATTAATGCTTGCTTTCTTGATTCTTTATTGGTTTGCTTTCTTACTTAGCTTCGTTATTTTCTCTCTTTGCTTTGTTCAATTGTTCTTTAGTTCTTTGTGTGTGCTTGTGTTATTTCTTATTTGTTTCTTGATTACTTGCTTTGTTGCTTTCTTCCTCGTTTTTACTGGTTCCTTGCTGTATTTACTCGTTGTTTACTTTCTTAATGCTTCCTTATTTACTTAGTTTTCTTACCTACTGGACTTGTTTAACTTTGCTTTGTTCAATTGTTCCTTAGTTCTCTGTGTGTGCTTGTGTTCTTTCTTATTTGTTTCTTGATTCCTTGCTTTGTTGCTTTCTTCCTTGTTTTTACTGCTTCCTTGATGTATTTACTCGTTGTTTACTTTCTTACTACTTCCTTGTTTACTTAGTTTTCTTACTTTCTGGACTTGTTTAACTTTCGTACTGAGAAGTAACCACATCTTTATATAGTTCTGGGTTATTGGTTCCTTGCTTTGTTGCTTTCTTCCTTTTTTTTACTGGTTCCTTGTTGTATTTACTTGTTGTTTACTTAGTTTTCTTACCTACTCGACTTGTTTAACTTTCTTACTCAGAACTAACCACATCTTTATATAGTTCTCGGTTACTGTTTGAATCTAGTATAGACCACATGGATCATCCCTTTTGTGATGATCATTCTTTTTTTGTTACTTCCTCATGCTGATCTCCTTTGTATCTAAATTGTTTTATATGTTCAGGGTTTGAGATCCAGACGTTTACTTGACACCATGAAACAAGTTCCTTTTCTCATGTATGTATTTGTCAAATATTTTCATTAGACATGTTTGCATTTAGCTCATCTTTGATACTTAACTTGTGACTATTACTAACTAGCAGTTGGAGATTCATGCTTACTTTCTTAGCCGTTTACTTGACACCATGAAACAAGTTCCTTTTCTCATGTATATATTTGCCAAATATTTTTCATTATACATGTTTGCATTTAGCTCATCTTTGATGCCTAACTTGTGACTATTACTAACTAGCAGTTGTAGATTCATGCTTACTTTCTTAGCTGTTGCAGAACTAATTCGGAAGCCAGAAAATAGGAAGAAATTACGTGTGTTATTTCAATTACGAAGAAAATAAGTATATTTGTATCACTTCATCACTTACCCCATTCATGAAGGACTTTGTATTATTTTTTTTTTTAACTTCTACTTTTTTGTACCTCAAGAAGTTGTATTATGAGTAAGGTTTAGAGTTAGGATATAATGAGTAGAGGTTGTTAGGGTTTAGGTTCTAGGGTTTAGGTTCTAGGGTTTGGGTTTAGGGTCTAGGGTTTGAGTCTAGGTCCTAGAGTTAGCGTCTAGGGTTAAGGTTAGGAGGTTTAGGTTCTAAGGTCTTAGGGTTTAGGGTCTAGGGTTTGGGTTTTGGGTCTAGGGTTAGGGTTTTAGGTTAGGGTTTAAGGTCTAGGGTTAGGGTTTTAGGTTAGGGTCTTAGGGTTTAAGGTCTAGGTCTAGGGTTTAGAATATAGGGTCTTAGGGTTTAGGGTTAGGGTTTAGGGTTAGGGTTGAAGATATAGGGTCTAGTGTTAGGGTTTAGGGTTAGGATCTAGAATTAGGGTCTAGGGTTTGGGCTTAGGGTTAGGGCTTAGGATATAGGGGTTAGGGTTAGGGTCTAGGGTTTAGGCTTAGGGTTAGGGTTTTAGGGTCTAGGGTTTAGGGTTAGGGTCTTAGGGTTTAGGGTCTAGGGTTTGGGTTTAGGGTCTAGGGTTTGGGTTTTGGGTCTAGGGTTAGGTTCTTAGGGTTTAGGGTCTAGGATTAGGGTTTAGAATATAGGGTTTAGGGTTAGGGTTTAGGATATAGGGTTTAGGGTTAGGATCTAGGGTTAGGGTCTAGGGTTTAGGGTTTAGGATATAGGGTTTAGGGTCTAGGGTCTTAGTGTTTAGGGTTAGGGTTTAGGGTTTAGATAGACCCTAACCCTTGGGTTTAGGGTTAGGGTTTAGGATATAGGGTCTAGGGTTTAGGATATAGGGTCTAGAGTTTAGGATATAGGGTCTAGGGTTAGGGTTAGGGCTTAGGGTCTAGGGTTTAGGGCTTAGGGTTAGGGTTTAGGGTCTAGGGTTTAGGGTTAGGGTCTAGGGTTAGGGTCTAGGGTTTAGGGTTTAGGATTTAGGGTCTAGGGTCTTAGCGTTTAGGGTCAAGGGTTAGGGTTTAGGGTCTTAGGGTTTAGGGTTTAGGTTTAGGGTTAGGGTCTATCTAAACCCTAAACCCTAACCCTAGACCCTAACCCTAGACCCTAACCCTAAACCCTAACCCTAGACCCTAAACCCTAGACCCTAAACCCTAAGCCCTAAACCCTAACCCTAAACCCTAACCCTAGACCCTAAGCCCTAGACCCTAACCCTAGACCCTATATCCTAAACCCTAACCCTAAACCCAAGGGTTAGGGTTTAGGGTTAGGGTCTATCTAAACCCTAACCCTAGACCCTAACCCTAAACCCTAACCCTAAACCCAAGGGTTAGGGTTTAGGGTTAGGGTCTATCTAAACCCTAACCCTAGACCCTAAACCTAAACCCTAACCCTAAACCCTAACCCTAGACCCTAAACCCTAAACCCTAACCCCAGCCCTAACCCTAAACCCTAACCCCAGCCCTAACCCCAGCCCTAAACCCTAAACCCTAAACCCTAGACCCTAAACCTAAACCCTAACCCTAAACCCTAACCCTAGACCCTAACCCTAAACCCTAACCCTAGCCTTAACCCTAAACCCTAACCCCAGCCCTAAACCCTAAGCCCTAAACCCTAAACCTTAATCCTATATTGTAAACCCTAAATCTAACCCTAAACCCTAACCCTAGACCCTAAACCCTAACCCTAATCTCTAACCCTAAATTCTAACCCTAGACCCTAAACCCGAACCGTAGATCCAAACCCTAGACCCTAAACCCTAACCTTAGACCCTAGGTGTGGGTTTAGATTCTAGGGTTTGAGTTTTGGGTTAAAGTCTAAGGTTTGGGTTTAGGGTTAAAGTCTATCTAAACCCTAAACCCTAGACTCTAAACCCTATAGGGTTTAGGATATAGGGTTTAGGGTTAGGGTTAGGGTCTAGGGTTTAGGCTTAGGGTTAGGGTTTTAGGGTCTAGGGTTTAGGGTTAGGGTCTTGGGGTTTAGGGTCTAGGGTTTGGGTTTAGGGTCTAGGGTCTAGGGTTAGGTTCTTAGGGTTTAGGGTATAGGATTAGGGTTTAGAATATAGGGTTTAGGGTTTAGGGTTTAGGATATAGGGTTTAGGGTTTAGGGTTAGGATATAGGGTTAGGGTCTAGGGTTTTAGGGTTTAGGGTTTAGGATATAGGGTTTAGGGTCTAGGGTCTTAGTGTTTAGGGTTAGGGTTTAGGGTTTAGATAGACCCTAACCCTTGGGTTTAGGGTTAGGGTTTAGGATATAGGGTCTAGGGTTTAGGATATAGGGTCTAGGGTTTAGGATATAGGGTCTAGGGTTAGGGTTAGGGCTTAGGGTCTAGGGTTTAGGGCTTAGGGTTAGGGTTTAGGGTCTAGGGTTTAGGGTTAGGGTCTAGGGTTAGGGTCTAGGGTTTAGGGTTTAGGATGTAGGGTCTAGGGTCTTAGCGTTTAGGGTCAAGGGTTAGGGTTTAGGGTCTTAGGGTTTAGGGTTTAGGTTTAGGGTTAAGGTCTATCTAAACCCTAAACCCTAACCCTAGACCCTAACCCTAGACCCTAACCCTAAACCCTAGCCCTAGACCCTAAACCCTAGACCCAAAACCCTAAGCCCTAAACCCTAACCCTAAACCCTAACCCTAGACCCTAAGCCCTAACCCTAACCCTAGACCCTATATCCTAAACCCTAGACCCTATATCCTAAACCCTAACCCTAAACCCAAGGGCTAGGGTTTAGGGTTAGGGTCTATCTAAACCCTAATCCTAAACCCTAAACCCAAGGGTTAGGGTTTAGGGTTAGGGTCTATCTAAACCCTAACCCTAGACCCTAAACCTAAACCCTAACCCTAAACCCTAACCCTAAACCCTAAACCCTAAACCCTAACCCTAACCCTAAACCCCAACCCCAGCCCTAACCCCAGCCCTAAACCCTAAACCCTAAACCCTAACCCTAGACCCTAAACCTAAACCCTAACCCTAAACCCTAAACCTAAACCCTAACCTTAAACCCTAACCCTAGACCTTAACCCTAAACCCTAACCCCAGCCCTAAACCCTAAACCTTAATCCTATATTGTAAACCCTAAACTAACCTAAATCTAACCCTAAACCCTAACCCTAGACCCTAAACCCTAACCCTAATCTCTAACCCTAAATTCTAACCCTAGACCCTAAACCCGAACCGTAGATCCAAACCCTAACCTTAGACCCTAGGTGTGGGTTTAGATTCTAGGGTTTGAGTTTTGGGTTAAGGTCTAGGGTTTGGGTTTAGGGTTAAAGTCTATCTAAACCCTAAACCCTAGACTCTAAACCCTAACCTTAGGGTCTAGGATTTAGAGTTTAAGGTTTAGGGTTTGGGTTTTAGGTTTTAGGTTTAGGGTTAGCGTCTTTCTAAACCCTAAATTCTAAACCCTAACCTTAAAACCTAAACCCTAAACCCTAACACCTTAGACTCTAAACCCAAACCCTAAACCTTAATCCTAAACTCACCCTAAGTCCTAACCCTAGACCTTAAATCCTATACCCTAAAGCCAGACTCTAACCCTAAACCCAAACCCTAGACCCTAAACCTTAAACCATAAATGTTAGACTATTATCCTAACCTTAGACCTTAACCTTAGACCCTAAACCCTAAACTCTATATGTTTATTTGAAGATGTAAAATGTTTCTAAAAATTAGAGTGTTTTTTTCAAAAAAAAATCTTTTTCTAATTTTTATTTATTTTTGTTATTTATTTATGAAAAACTGACACATTATTACTTTTAACTTGTAAATGTATAATTTCAGTCATATTTTACTCGATGAACAAGTAAGTCAAATTGATAGTTTTTTTGTGATACATATGTTAGAGTGAGGGTTTAAAGTTCTCAAAAACATCGGAAGTTTAAAATGTGAGTGAGTGTTATTTTGAAAGTTTTCGTGTGATTTTTTCAAAAAGAATAGTAAAATAGATTTCATTAAAGAACTAAAAAGGTATTTAATCATTATTTTATAAATATAAATAATTATTTAAATCTAAATGAATCAAATATAAAGGTATAAATACCTTTTAATATCTTTAAATATTTTTTTATTTTTTTTATTTTTATTTACGATATTAATTAATTTATTTTTAAATATATACTCATAAAATAAAATAAAAAACGATTTTTATTTATTTTTATTTTCTCGATTTCAAAAATCATTTTGCAATATTAATATATTAATTTACTTAATTTTTATTTTATTTTAAGTCATTCTTTAATATTTTACAATATTAATTTATTTATTTTTAAATATATTAATTTACTTGATTTACACCGATAAATTTAGATCAATTAAATTTAAAGATATAAATATGTTTACCACTTTAATAAAACATTTTGATCATTTTAACCATTGTGTATATTTATGATAAAAAATTGTAAAATAATATTCATAATTTTTTGGGATAAAAATTATTGAGAGATTACACTCTATATTTATGATATAAAATCAAAAAGTCACTAACTAACTAATATTTCTCATTCTCTCCTTACTAAGAGCATCTCCAATTCAACTCTATTTTTTCCTCCAAAATAGTGTAAAAGTGAATATTGAGTAACAAATGCTCCAACCCAACTCCATATTTCTCTCCATTTTGAAGTTTACTCCATAAATGAAGTAATTTATTTTTTGTTTGTTCATGACTCCATTATGGACTGAAGAATGGAGTAGGATTGGAGCATTTTTACTCCATATCTATTTTTATTTTATTTTAAAGGAAAAAATGAAGTTTTACATTGGAGATGCTCTAACTCATTAACTAACTAAAAAATAACAAAAATCACAAATTCACTAACTATCTAATTTTCCATTTTCTTGTTATTTGCCAATTAAACCCAAAATTATTTTGTTACTCCCGAAAGAAAAAAAGAAAATTGCGAATGCCTAAAGGCAGGTGTGGCCTGAACAGAGTCGGAGATGGAGACAACATCGGCGGAAGATGTTGGCATCGGTGTTGATCTCTCTCCGCCGCTCTCTCCTCTCACCTTCTCTCTCTACGACTCCTTCCTCTCCTCTCACTGCTCATCCTGCTTCTCCCTCCTTCCCCCTACTCCGCCGCACTGCTCCGCCGCTTGCTCCCTCCTCGATTCCCCCACCGTCTCCCCTCCGGACGTCTCCCCGATCCTCTCCTCCGATATCCGAGCAGCTCTCCGTCTCCTCAACTCCACCACCACCTCCTCCTCCTCCGCCTCCTTGCCGCACCGATTCGGCGGCCTTCTCACCAACCACCACCTCCTCATGGCGGATTCCTCCTTCTCCGTCGCTATCCAACGCGCCGCGAGTTTCATCTCCTCCGTTCTGAGGTCTGAGGATCAGGAAAACACCGTGCTAGAGGAAGCGGCTATATGCGCTGTGCTAACGAACGCCGTGGAGGTGCAAGATAGAACCGGAGTTGCGGTAGGAATCGCGGTTTACGACTCGCGATTCTCTTGGATCAACCACAGCTGCTCTCCAAACGCTTGTTACCGTTTCTTGATCACCAACAAAGACAAGGTACTGTGATAGTAACTTAGGTTCCAAGTCTATCATGTTTTTTTTCTTACTTCATCCATCCAACTTGTTGGTTCTTCCAGGAACATTTTAGCAGCGAAGGTACAGGACCAAAGGTGGTTGTAAGAAGCATCAAGAGGATCAAGAGTGGTGAAGAGATTACTGTATCATACATCGACTTACTCCAACCAACGGTTTGTTTTTCCTTCTCATCTTTATTTTCTTTTTGACAATGTTTTCAAAACCTGACCGGATATTGACCCGACATTGTGACTGTGATAATGGTTAGATCGATCCCACTGGTTCAACCGAGTTTTCTATTTTCTTTTTAGCTAATTAAGGTATAAATATAAAATTCTATACTTGGTTTTTATGATTTTTCGAATATTGTCATTATAAAATTATATAATATAATATAAAACTATTTAAATTAGGTAATTATCAAAAAATAATATAACATTATACAAAAATCTCTAGATTGGATTTTTTTTTAACTTTTGGTTAAATTTTATAAAACTGGGTTTTGATATTGAACCGAGTCACTGGTTTTGATGAGTTTGACAGTTTAATTCAAATCCGGTTTTTAGACCGACCCGGAACCTGCAAGATGAAGGAGTTGCGGTTCAACCGGTTAGACTATCCGGTCCAGTTTTCAAAACACTGCTTTTTGAGGAATCCCTTGTATCTAAAATGTGTGTTCCCTTATTGTAATTAGGGATTGAGACAGTTAGATTTGTGGTCCAAATACCGATTTATTTGTAACTGTGGAAGATGTGCAGCATCACCTCCTGCTTATGTGGACTCTATTCTAGAGGTATGATTGATTTCCCTTACAACATTGTTATTTGGTGTAGTTGCCATAAATCTAATCATCAAAAGCTATCTGATATGTCCCATAGGGTCTATGTGAGGAGGAAGAAGCTAGCACAAGGGAGTTCACTGCAGGAAGTGGAGGGTGAAGAGATGATATCTGCCGCTTGAGAAGTTGTTACAGATATTTTTAGAGAGTCTGTTGTAATTGGGCCTTGGTATATAAATAAGAGAACTAAAAGAATAAGGAGTCAGTTAGAGAGTGGCTTGTTCTCGAGAGAGTTCAAGAGAGTGATTGTAAATGGCTTAGACTCTGGTTTGTAGAGATCTAAGAGAGGGTGGTTGGGAGGTTATTCATCAATATACATACAAGTTCTATCAAATTGGTGCTCGTGAGCGATCTGGATCGGTGTACAAGCGACGGCGATTACGGATCGATGACGAAACCGACGAGGAGTGGCGATTCGCAGTCGGCACCGCCGGTGACGTTAGAATTGCTTTCTTCGACACTTCAAGAGCACACGAAATCACAGATCGATACGAATCGGAGATTCACGGAGTCGTTTCACGAGCTGGAGAGGAATGCGAAGGCGATGGAATCACGGATCGAAACATCGATCGAAACGAAGATGGAAGAATGTTATGAGAGGATGTGTGCGAGGTTAGAGAAGAGATTATCGAAGAGTATCGAGATGACGGAGGAAGCACCACAACCATACCGACATCCAAATCATCAGGTACACTCATCGAACTCGGAACCTTGCCGTAGTTTTAGGAATGAGGAAGTGATGGATAGGAATATGATTGTGGGAGCTAGAGAAGGTATGTTGAAACGTGTGGAATTACCTATCTTTGATGGGAAGGATACTTATGGCTGGATAGCTCTCGCGGAACGGTTTTTCAGAATCGGGGGTTATGATGAAAGAGCCAAACTGGAGGTAGTTTCTGTGAGCTTGGTTGGGGATGTTCTCAGCTGGTTTAACAGTGAGACACATAGAAGAGGTTTTCGGAACTGGAATGAATTTAAGGAGAAGATGATTGCCAGGTTTAGTAAGGAGAAGTTCAGGGACCCTAGCCAACCTTTCTTTGCCGTCAAACAAACAGGATCTGTGGCACAATACATTCATCAGTTTGAGGATCTTTCCACACAAGTCACAGGGTTGACGGATAAACAGTTGGAAGGCATTTTCATGAATGGATTAAAAGCAGAAATGAGAGAAGTAGTTCACATGTGTAAACCAGTGGATTTAGCAGAAATGATTTCGACGGCACATCAGATGGAGGATAGTGTGTTGTACAGAGTGGTTTGTCGTGAGCGTCAACAAGAAGGGAAAATGTTTCCAAAGAATGAACCTACCAGGAATGCGGTGTCATCAAAAAGCAGTGCAGGGTGGATTCATAAACCGCAACAGAGCAAACAAGGGGAGAATAGTACACCTAGACCTCAACTTCGACTCTCTGATGCACAAATTGCTGAGAAGAAGCGATTGGGATTATGTTTTACTTGTGATGAGAAGTGGTCGAGACAACATTGGTGTCCAAATCGAGCTTTACAGGTGCTGACAGTGATCAACGGCATGGAAATGGAAATTTTGGATCAATCATTGATTGAAGTAGAGGAGGAAGTGGAGGGGACTGAGGCTTCAATGATGGGACTGTCCTTAAACTCGTTCTTGGGGTTATCTTCTCCAACAACAACAAAATTGAGAGGATATATTAAAAAGCACAGTGTGGTAGTCATGATTGATAGTGGGGCCACACACAACTTCATATCACCCTCCACAGTTCAGAAAATTAAACTCAGTGCAACACCAAATAACAACTTAACAGTGTTGTTAGGAACGGGAGTTTCAGTTCAGGGAATTGGCGTATGTAAGGCCGTTAAGGTAGCGTTACCAGCAATGTCTTTCACTGCGGATTTTATAGTATTGGAGCTGGGGAATGCGGATATCATACTGGGGGTTCAGTGGCTGCGTACCTTGGGTAAATGTATGGTGGATTGGGAGAGTAATGAGTGGTCATTCTGCTATAATGGTACACCAGTAACTTTGAAAGGCGATCCGTCCTTACATGCTCAGACAGTGTCGTTAAAAACATTGTCACAAGGAAATTTTACGCCAAAACGAATGGAGTTACAGAAGTTGCAGCAGTTAGATGATGAAGCCGATAATCTACCAGGAGTAATTGTGCAGAAATTGAGGCAGTTTGAGGATATTTTTCAGAAACCCAGAGGATTACCTCCGCTTAGAGGAAGAGAGCATTCTATTACGTTACAAGCGGGTTGCCAACCAGTCAGTGTGCGTCCATATAGATATCCTCATGCACATAAGGAAACGATGGAGAAGCTGGTACAGGAGATGTTAGCGGATGGGCTGATTAAACCAAGCCAGAGTCCATATTCTAGTCCGGTGCTGTTAGTGAAGAAAAAGGACAATTCACACAGGTTTTGTGTGGACTACAGAGCTTTAAACAGAGCCACTATACAAGATAAGTACCCCATTCCAATGATTGATCAGCTTTTAGATGAGTTACATGGTGCAAGGGTATTTTCTAAACTGGATTTAAGGGCTGGTTATCATCAGATTCGCATGAAGGAGCAGGATATTGAAAAAAACAGCATTCAGAACACATGATGGTCATTTCGAATTTTTAGTCATGCCGTTTGGACTAACTAACGCGCCAGCCACATTTCAGGCACTGATGAATGATGTGTTCAGGCAGTTTTTGAGACGATTTGTCTTAGTTTTTTTTGATGACATTTTAATCTACAGTCCCTCCTTGGAGGAACATGTGAGGCATCTTGAGCAGGTTTTGACAGTGTTTGTGGAGCAAAAACTATATGCTAATAAGAAGAAGTGTGCATTTGCTCAAGAAAAAGTGGAGTACTTGGGTCATGTGATTACAAGTTCGGGAGTGTCTACGGATGGTAGTAAGATTGAGGCAGTGGAACGTTGGCCATATCCGAAGTCGGTTAAAGAGTTACGAGGATTCCTTGGATTGACAGGGTACTATAGGAGATTTGTTCAAGGATATGGGGTTATAGCTAAGCCTTTAACAGAGTTATTACAAAAGGATCAGTTTGAATGGTCTGAAACTGCTCAAACAGCGTTTGTCAGGTTGAAAAAGGCCATGATCTCTGCTCCGGTGCTGGCTTTACCTGACTTCACCAAACTCTTTGTTGTGGAATCGGATGCTTCAGGGTTTGGCTTGGGGGCTGTCCTTATGCAAAACAATCATCCTATTGCATTTTTCAGTCGTGGGTTGACGCACAAAGAGCAACAGAAACCTATATATGAAAGAGAACTGATGGCTATCGTAATGTCGATTCAGAAATGGCGCCATTATTTGTTGGGAAGAAGATTCGTGGTGAGAACAGATCAACAAAGCTTGAAATACCTTTTGGAGCAAAGAGAGATTACACTGGATTATCAAAGATGGCTAACAAGAATTTTGGGGTATGAGTTTGACATTGAATACAAGGTGGGTAGTGAAAACAAAGTGGCTGATGGTCTTTCCCGGATTGATCATTCTGAAGTGAAAATCACGTCGGTTGACCTATTGGCCCTGACTGTTCCATCTTCCCTACAATTGCAAGACTTGTATAAGGAAATCGACGAGGATAATGAGATTCAGGAAATGATCCAGAAGTTGAAAGCCGGAGAAGTAGTCAAGAAGGGGTTTACATTGGTGGATGATAAACTGTTTTATAAACAGAGGTTAGTGATTGCCCCTACTTCGACGCAAATTCCTCTTATTCTTCAAGAGAATCATGATAGCGTGTTGGGAGGACACGCGGGGGTGTTGAGAACCTTGCAGAGGATTAAGGCAATTTTTTACTGGTCCAAGATGCGTACACGAGTTCAGGATTATGTGGCTGCTTGTGCAGTGTGTCAATCCCACAAATATTCGACGCTTGCCCCAGCCGGGTTGCTTCAACCGATAGACCTGCCAGTGAGAATTTGGGAGGATATAGCTATGGATTTCATTGAGGGATTACCAATGTCACATGGAGTGAATGTTATCATGGTGGTGGTGGATCGTTTGAGTAAGTATGGTCATTTCATAACACTTAAACATCCCTTTACAGCAGTAGATGTTGCACAGAAATTTGTTAAGGAGGTAATCCGTTTGCATGGCTATCCTAAGTCTATTATATCGGATAGGGATAAGATTTTTCTGAGCTCATTTTGGAAGGAGTGCTTTCGCATGTCTGGTACTCGCTTGCGTTTTAGCACAGCCTTCCACCCTCAGTCTGATGGTCAATCAGAGGTGCTTAACAGGTGTTTGGAGACGTTTTTGCGATGTTTTGCTTCCACGCATCCGCGAACATGGTCCAAGTTTGTGCCATGGGCTGAGTTATGGTATAATACGTCCTATCATACAGCCTTAAAGTGCACACCGTTTCAGTTAGTCTATGGCAGAGAACCTCCATCGTTGCTCGCATATGAACGTGGTACGACACAGAACTATGAGGTGGACGTAATGATGTTGGAGCGGGAGAAATTCTTAAGTTCCATCAGGGCTAATCTGTTGCGAGCTCAGGAGCGGATGAAAAATAACGCAGATAAACATAGGAGGGAATTGGAGTTTGATGTTGGTTCCAAGGTTTACTTGAAGTTGAGACCATATCGTCAGCAATCCGTGAGTAGGAGGCTGTTTCAGAAGTTAGCTGCACGATATTATGGACCGTTTGAAGTCATTGGCAGAGTGGGGAAAGTGGCTTATCGTTTGCAACTTCCGGAAACATCACGAATCCATCCGGTTTTTCATGTATCGCAACTCAAACCAGTGATAGGGGATGCAGTGGTACCTTCTGTTTTACCCGATTCAATGAGAGGGAATGAGGAATTCATTATTGAACCGGAAGAGATATTAGATACACGTTATGGAGAGATGGGGCATTTAGAAGTGTTGATTAAATGGAGTCATTTACCCCTGCATGAATCGTCTTGGCTTTCAGTGGGGGACTTGCGCAATCAGTTTCCAAGTTTTTCACTTGAGGACAAGCTGAAACTTGCGAATGGGGGTATTGATATGCCCCATAGGGTCTATGTGAGGAGGAAGAAGCTAGCACAAGGGAGTTCACTGCAGGAAGTGGAGGGTGAAGAGATGATATCTGCCGCTTGAGAAGTTGTTACAGATATTTTTAGAGAGTCTGTTGTAATTGGGCCTTGGTATATAAATAAGAGAACTAAAAGAATAAGGAGTCAGTTAGAGAGTGGCTTGTTCTCGAGAGAGTTCAAGAGAGTGATTGTAAATGGCTTAGACTCTGGTTTGTAGAGATCTAAGAGAGGGTGGTTGGGAGGTTATTCATCAATATACATACAAGTTCTATCACTATCCCATTGTTCCAGGGAGTTGTTACCTTGGAGCATGGAATAACAACCGTTGGTCCACATGACGGATCCATAGTGGGAAAGATGACCAATCACATCAAGGAAGCCATAGATGATTTTCTATCAGACAACATTAATCCTACAACATGTTGTGAGAAGATTGAGGGTGTTCTGAATTCTTCACGGCCAACTCATCATCATCTGCGGTTGCATCCAAGTCACCATGTCGCTCTGCATGCCTACATTACTCTTGCTTCTGCTTACAGAATCCGTTCGATTGATTCTGAAACTGAAACTGACTTGGGGAAGGCTTTTGACATGAGCAGGATAGGTGCAGCTTACTCACTCTTCCTTGCTTGTGTTTCTCACCATCTTGTCTCCTCGGAACTTTCTTTTGCTATTTCTGCTGTAAATTTCTGGACAAGAGCTGGAGAGTCCTTGTTAGAGCTTGCTCGGAAGTTTTTAATGGAGTCTTCTGGAGAATATGATGATGTCAAATGCAGCAAATGTCTTATGCTTGTTGAAGAAAACCATGATTCTCATAGAGATATCAAAGAAAATTTGAACCAGATTCTCAAGTGTTTCACTGACACCTCACAAGAAACATGGAGTTTCCTCACTCGCGGTTGCCCTTACCTGCAAAAGTTTAAGAGTCCAGTTGATTTCAGCTTTACGGAGACCCGTTGCAAGAGAGAAGAATCGAGTGTAGACCAAAGGGTAAGCATTCTCCTACTCTCTTTTCATTGCTTACTCTATGCAGACCTTCTGACTGGTTTATGTTACGGTCACAAGTCACGTTCGGTGTCTTAATCTATAGCTTTGATATTGAGGAATATGTATTTTTGTATTGTGTCATGTTAATTTGATATAAGGAATGTTTTACTCACAGGAAAACTGTTAAAGACGAGGGTAATTTACACTTTAAGGCACTTGTGCACAAAAAAAAATAAAAAATAAAACTTATGCCAAGTTATATATTAAGAAAAGTCATTTTTGACTACTAGTATACTTTGGGCGGTGAAAAATATAAAAGAGCTGTGATCTGTAATTTCTACGGTTGCTATTTTTTCTCCTTGTGTTGGTAAATGTTAAAAATTCAAATCCAGCACCAGTCTCAGCCCACTTTATATCCAGCAATGCTATTTGTTCCTTTCTCCATTAAAAAGGAAGGTCTTCGTCTTCACTTTCTGGCCAAATTGGTAATCTTGTGGAATGGCATAATGACATTATAAACACAATTCTGCAAATATTTACAAAAGTTGCGGAATAAAAAAATATGCAATAACACGAATTTGAGTTTCTGCTGATTAAAGTACATAGAAATTTTTAATTAAGTGGAAAGTGAGTTTTAATAAATTATTTATAAAAGCTCTGATTAGTAAACATTGATTAATTACGGAATTTCAGAAAAATAGTTAAACTATAGAAAAGTTAATTAAGCTGCAATTTCTTTTAAAATTTGCAGAATGACAGAATACATATTAAATTAATTAAAATATTTATATAGTATTTTCTTTATTATAAGAAAAATAATTATCAACAATTAAATTAATTATTACAAAATGCGAAAAAATAACTAATATTTATTAAAAAAATATTTTACTCTTTATTATAGCTTATTTTCAATACGCTTAAAATAATAAATTGAAATTTATTATATAATAAAAAAAAATATTTATAACATAACTATTTAACATTAAAAGATTTACTGCTTTTATTTTAAATTTTAAAATGATATTATCATATAATTTAATAATATCAAAATGCTAATTTTGTAAATAATCTACTAAAACTCTTTTTTCACTTAATGGAAATTTTCTTGTATTTTTGTCCGGGGAAATGTAAACTTGTGTGTTTTGCAATTTTTTCAGTAACTTTTGTTGAATGGCAAAATACTTACATAATCGGGTTTAAAACACCTTTCAGTATTAGTTAATGTATTCCCTCTATTATTATTATTATGTTTTTTTTTCTGCGAATGAAAACCAATGTATGATGGTATATATCAACTGAAGTAACATGATAATACAACCTTCTATTAAAAAAGTAGAAGAAAAAGACAAGTCAAAACAAACACACCACTAAGATGGCCATAAAAGTGAAACCCAAAACTTGTAAACTTTAGCCTCAAATACATTCTCTCTCTCTAAGTCATCATCTCTTTGAACTTATCAGGTCAGTTCATCTTCTTCCCCTTTTTCTCTATCTCCTTGTTTCTTCTGCAATTACTTTCTCTTTTCTTTTCTTTTTATCCTTTTTTTTTTTGCTTTTTAGTTGATGTGTTTATTAGGGTTTTCTTTTTTCGACTTTTCAAAGGTTTATATCTTTCCACCTTCTAATTACTTTGATTTTTTGTTCCTTTTTAAAAAGGATGTCTGGCTTTTTAGAGATCAGCTCCCCTAATACCTTTTAATTAGTTGATCTGGAGACTATATATTGACAAGTATATGGTTCCTTCTATTGGTCTTATAGCACTTTTCTTTCTCGATCATACGTTTAGAAAGTGATCGTTTGTTCCCTCTCTCTCAGATCCTATATTGATTTAATCTACATCGTTTTTTCTATTACATAGTTACATGATTATTTCTCTCTTTGTATTTTTGGTTCATATACATGTTACTATGTTCTCTCAATAGTTAAAAAAAATTGTATGTGCTACTTGCGATAGGTTCAACTTTTGTGATCGTTGCTCCCACTCCCTGAGATCTCTATAGATTTAATCTACATCGTTTATATATATACTACATAGTTCCATGCATATATATATATATATATGTGTGTGTGTATTTATAGCTTTTTTCTATTTTTGTTACTATGTATTATAAGTTAAAAAAATTATTGTTGCTACTTGTGATAGGTTACACTTTATGATCATGCTTTTATTTTATGTAATCACATGGGTTGATCATATGTCTAACAGGGATTGAATAAATTATAATTGAAGTACACATCATGGACCATCATCACTATACTCATCATGATCAATACCAACATCAACAAATGACTATTACTAACAATAATCCATACAACACCATCATCACCACACCACCACCAACAACAACAACAGTGGATTCAACAACAATGATAATGGATGCTGAAAAGAAGATGATGACGACGATGACCAGCAGGCCACAAGAGCCAAGAAACTGTCCAAGATGCAACTCAAGCAACACCAAGTTCTGTTACTACAACAACTACAGCTTAGCACAGCCTAGGTACTTATGTAAGTCTTGTCGGAGATATTGGACTGAGGGTGGCTCTCTCCGTAACGTCCCCGTAGGCGGTGGTTCTAGAAAGAACAAGAAGCTTCCATTACTACAACCTAGTTCCTCCTCTTCTTCTCCGACCAAGAATCTCCCAGATCTCAACCCTCCTTTTGTCTTCACATCCTCATCATCAAACCCTAGCAAGAGTACCCATCAAAATAATAATAATGACCTCAGTCTCTCCTTCTCCTCTCCCATTATGCAAGATAAGGGAAATCAAGGGCAGTATGGTCACTTCACAGAGCAAGCTATGCCAGGAGGGCAAAACTGTCTTTTTTCCGCTCCCATGGGAATGATTCAGTTTCGACAAGATTATGATCATGACCACAACAAAACCGATATTAGGTTTTCTTTAGAGAGAAACAAGGAGGAGATTAGTGGAGGAGGAAGTAAGCTGATGTTTCCTTATGGGGATGGTGCTGAACATCATCATGACCATGAGAGACACGATGATGGTAACAAGAAGAGAGAAAGTGGTTCAAGCAATGAGCTATGGAGTGGAATCATCCTAGGTGGTGATAGTGGTGGACCAACATGGTGATATTGAAGAATATTGTCAAAGGAAAAAGACAATAAAGACAAAACCAAATAGTTTCGAGCAAAAATATGTGATTAGATTTTGGAGTTTTCAGACCCGGAAGAGTCGCCTTGGGAGGAGCATGATGATTCTTCTTTCTGCTTTTTAAAAATTCCTCTGTTCATTTTCTTTGTCTTATTTGGCTTCTAGTTTGCTTCTCTAGGACCTTTTAATACATATATAATGTGTCCAATCCATATTATTATAAATATAGTCTCTTTTATCATATCATATTTGATCAATGTTAAATCTATGTTTTTAACTTTAAACAAACTGATGATGAATTATTGATTAGTCCATATTGATATATATTATTTTAAGTTTCATTTTTATTTGCATGTGAATTTCGTAATAACCATCAATATACTAATTACTCAAAACTTAGCGTTGTTTAGATTTTGTGGTGGGAATATTTCTTTACAAAAAAATAAATTTAAGAATATGTATAGATTTGGATATATATATATAGATTGTGAAATGTTTATTTTTCTATTCTCTTAGTTTCCAGATCCTATGATTTTGTGTGTAGGGACTTATGTGAGACTTAATCTCGAAAGCAAAGTCTAAATTGGAAACTAAGGAGACCAATTGTCCATGAATGGAATTGCGTATTGTATACAACAAACTGTTGACATACAAACATCTCATAAAACTATTCCATTCACAGATGTGACATAGTATGCTTATTATAACACTATTCCATTCACAAATGTAACATAATATTCTTATTATATTATTATTTTTATGATGAAAAATACAAACGACAATATACCTGCTCCAACTAAAGACTTATTCCAATCACAAATCGTTTTCTCAAATCCCACTGAGATTCTGTTTCTATTTGTTTTAATTTCTTTTTATTCTAATGAGAAGACCAACAATGACTTCTGTCTCTTTGCATTTTTTTACCAAATAATACACACACGCATAGATTTTTCTTTACCAAATAATACACACACGCATAGATAAAATCCTAGAAATATTCATGATTTTGTTAGTTTAAGTGGTAAGAAATTGGTTTTGTTAAATATTAGGAATCAGTCTGAATTTCAAATCACATATTATTTTATATATTTAAAGAATTATTTTAATATTGTAAATGTTTAAATGATCTAAATAATAGTTTATAAATTTAATTAAGCGTTTCAGAAAACGTTGGGTTACTATGCACTTAACGCTTATCCTAACATTTTTGAACACTTAACATAAGTAATTAAAATGTACAATACGAAACCAACAACTACCTATGTATTTATTTAGGTGATGATTGTTTGCATTAGTTTTTAGTTTTAGTTTTTGATTTTTAGATTTGGTTTTAGATTTTAGATTTTAGTTTTTAGATTTTTGTTTTTGATTTTTAGTTTTTAGATTTGGTTTTCGGCTTTTCTGTGTTTTTAATTTTTCAAAAACTAATCAATACATTGTTTTAAATAATATAACAATAAAATATTTAAATGACCATTAAATTTATCAAGATAGAGTGATTGTTATTTAAAAGAAAATATATTAACATGTTTTAAACTGTTTTATTTGTACAACATTATGCTAAAATATACATAATAAAATACTATAAATTATAAAAATATATTTTTTAAAAATTTTTTTAACTATTTATAAATTTTGTTATATAAAATATTTTATTTTAAAACTTAAATGGCTATTTTAATTTAATATAATATATTTTATTAATAAAATATTTAAGTTTTATAATTTTTAGTTATTGTTTAGTGTGTCTAATTTTTATTAGAATTATTCAATGAATTTTATACAAATTAATCACCAATTTTTTACAGTTAGTTAATATTATATAAAATGTCCAATTAAGATACATATATCAAACACAAATAAATTATGTTACATTAAGGTTTAAATGATATACCATGAATGAGTATTTTATCTTTAAGAAAATGTTATTAATTTAATTAAAATATAGATTTATACAAATAAAAACTAAAATTCGTTTTTATTTAAAAAATTAAAAACCCATAAAAGTTAGTTTTTGGCTTTTCTTCACAAATTGGTTAAAATTTTGAAAAACTAGTTTCCCTAAATTTTAGGAAATCATTTTGTTCAAAAACTTGATTGGCAAACAAAATAGTTTTTACAAAAACAAAAACTAAAAGCTAAAACTTGATTGGGAAAAAAATGGTTTTTGGAAAAACAAAAACCACAAACAATCAACCTCTTAGTAGTTGTAAGGTGTACCATTTACTTAAGGAAATTTCAATCTATAATGAAATACTACCAATAATAGAATTCATAATTTCACCAAAAGGGTGGTGCTAATTAAAAGATGCATGAGCTTAACTAATAACACAAAATCCTGGAATGGTATAATTTTGTATAGTAGCATTTGATCCATCGTCTATATAAAGTTTGTAAAAACATCCGCATTTCTCTTATAGTTTCTCAAGATTAAAATAGTTAAAAATAGAAGAAAAAAGATGTAGAAAATAAAGTGATAGTTTATTTTTGGAATTTTTTTTGTAACGGTGTGAAATCTAAAATACATGTATAAATATATAAATACTCATATTTTTATATTTAAAATTTAATAATATAATAAATTTATATTAATATTAAATAGATGAAATATCAACTTGAAAAACTATTCCAAGAATAACATTTCAAAAGATTTTTTGTATGAGTCTCTTAAATTTTTTTAAAAAAATCTTGTTATAATATTATTATTTTTGATGATAGACTTTCTTTGAGATACTTCTATTACATTGGAAAAGCCTTTTGTGACATTTTGATCATGGGATGGATATGAGAATCTATAAGAAAGAGAGAAGGTAAACCGCTCTTCTACTCTTCTTATCACATCACCAACAAATGGTGATAAGCTGAGGAGCACTTCATAAGTAGTTTCACAAGACCCAATAGAGCAACCCGAAGTAGCTAAGTGCATGTACAATATCTTCTTCTTTGCATTCTTCAATTAATTAACGACCACAGAAATAATAACTAAAAACATTAATAAATTAAGTACGTCCACTTAGGGTAAGATAATATTTTGATAGGGAACCCCAACAATTAGATTAGGTCTCTCTATAATTTGAGGGTTCACTTTAATGACCTAATTAAAATAAAGTTAGGTTATATCATATTTTCTTCTAATTGGTTTGATATATCTGTACCACACCCACGAGTTGTAACTTTGTATACATCGTTATTAGATCAAAGGTACTGATGTAAGTCAAAAGTACCACTTGCACATAGTATATTTGACATCACTTAGCGCATGTAATAGTAAATTACTTCATTACATGAGAGAAAAAAAACAAATCAATCAAATAAGACAAATGATTAAATTAGTTTCGTGACACGGTGAATTAACCAAACGGAATATTCGAAGGGATTTATTTGCTTATGAGTTATGACCATCAACTTTTCATGTGTGTTTATTTTATGTAAAGTCTATCATATGATGTTAGCTGAACTAGAAAAAAATCATGATGTAAAAAGTCCTTAATTCAATTGATCGCGAAACTAATATTAAATATTGTGGTAATAGATTTGAGGGGTTTAGGACATGTTTATTGGGAGATTTTAAGAGGGTTTCTTAGGGAGGGAGGTCCACTAATATGCTAAGAAACACCTCTAAAATCCTCTAATTAAGAACCTCTTTTTTCATGTCTCTTACATTATTTACGGGTCCCACTGATACGTGGCGACCCGTGATTGATTCATTTAAAAAAAAAAAAAAGGTTAAGAAACTTATTTGGGTTTCCCCCAATAAACATGCTCTTAGAGGCTTTTAACTTACCAATATTAAAATTAAAAAAAAAAAACACTTCATGTGAAATTGTGTATGTAGTACGCATGCAATAAACCCAAACAGGCACAAAAAAAAATAAACCCAAACAGGCACACGCACACGTATCTTTATTCTTTGATATCACTTTATTAGTGGCTAGTGCATGCATGTGTTATAGTAATTTCAGTCCATTGATTTATTTTAATAGATGCGTGTTTGGGACTTTGATAATACCGAAGAGTACAAGTAAACCAGTTAGGGTTTGATAAAATACTCAAACTCTTCGACTGTCTTTTTATATGTGTAAATTTTATGAATTGAAACTTCTTATAACTTGTGACATTAAATGTACTATTATGTACGAAGGTGTCACATCAGTACGTACTTGTGCGATGACGACTCTGTAACTTTATAATTAGGCCACTCCATATCCAAGTGGGATATATAGTGATTAATAATATAAATAAATAGATAACGAATAATATTATTTCACCACTTAAAATTATCTTAAGAACATCGAACGTGAACTATCCTCATATACTAGCACCCTTACAATTTCTATATATGCAACGCCCCAAATTGCATCGCTCAGCAAACAAAACCAAAACATTCATTCCATCCTATTTTGGGTTTAGGGTTTAAGATTTGGGGTTTAGGGTTTAGTAACATGGCATCAAAAGTAGAAGCAGTGAAGCTAGAGTGGAGGATAAGTGTTGAAAATGAGACAACAGAGAGACTGGTTCCTAAATCAGGACCTAGTGAAAGGATCTTTCTTTGGCTAAAGGGTTTGGTAATGAAAGTGGTCATGGAGCCAATCTCAAAGTTTATAAGGAAGGCTTGGAGGATTGGGGCAGATGATCCGGCCAAAGTGGTTCACTGTCTGAAAGTAGGACTTGCACTTTCATTAGTCTCAATCTTCTACTACATGAGACCTTTGTATGATGGAGTTGGAGGGAACGCTATGTGGGCTATCATGACTGTTGTTGTCGTCTTTGAGTCCAATGTCGGTATGTAAACCCAACTCAAAGGCTTTCAACTTTCTTCTTCTTCTTCTTCTTAATGAATGCAACTATATATCCTCCATGTACAACAGGAGCAACCTTCTCCAAATGTGTGAACAGAGTGGTGGCAACTATATTTGCTGGATCACTAGGCATTGCTGTTCATTGGGTTGCAACTCAATCAGGAAAAGCTGAGATTTTTGTGATTGGATGCTCTGTTTTTCTCTTTGGTAATTGTCCAAACCCTAAAAAGGATGTCTTTCTTCACTTGCAAGTAACCAGAAAAGGATCAATCTTTATTAACTTTCTTTTGTGGGTTTTATTCTTGGCAGCTTTTGCAGCTACTTACTCGCGGTTTGTGCCTTCATTCAAAGCCAGATTCGACTATGGAGCAATGATCTTTATCCTCACATTTAGCCTTGTCTCAGTAGGTGGCTACCGAGTAGATAAGCTGGTTGATTTGGCTCAGCAAAGAGTATCAACTATTGCTATTGGAACATCTATCTGCATTATCATTACTGTCTTCTTCTGTCCCATATGGGCAGGTTCTCAGCTTCACCGCCTTGTTCAACATAATTTTGTCAAACTTGCTGATTCATTAGATGGTAATGGAATATGAAGATCCAAAACTGTTATTAAAAGATTCTGCATTAGATATGTGTGCTGATTATCATTGAATCTTCAGGCTGTGTGGCAGAGTACTTCAAGAAGAAAGACTTGTCGACTAATGAGAATGAAGAAGAAGAAATTAACATGAAACTGCAAGGATTCAAATGTGTACTGAGCTCCAAGGGAACAGAGGAAGCCATGGTAACCTAAGAGAAAATCTTTTAAGGATAATGAAAGGTTAACTTTTACCTTACTGATATGCAGTTACGTATGGATCTTTTAATCTCTTCAGGCGAATCTAGCCAGATGGGAACCTGCACATGGAAGCTTTAAGTTCCGGCATCCATGGCAACAATATGTAAAGTTAGGGGCTGCTATGCGCGGATGTGCTTATTGCCTTGAGAATCTTAGTATCTGCATGAACTTTGAAACAGAGGTAACCTTTTCAGGCTTTCACATGTTATCATAGTTTTGAAGAATCATCTTTCACAGGATGTGAAACTAAAACTAGTGTCTTCTGCTTTCAACAGGCACCAGACAAGGTCAAACAGCATTTAGGAGAATCTTGTTTGAAACTTAGCACAGCTTCTTCAAAAATCTTGAGAGAGTTAGCGGATATGTTGAAGAATAGTAGAAAATCTTCAAAGATGGATTTCTTGGTGTTTGATATGAACTCAGCAGTACAAGAGCTTCAAGAGACCTTAAAATCTATTCCAATTCAAACCAACAAACCTGAAGTAGAAGTCCCATCTGATGATGAAAACAAAAACGACGGTGAAGACAGAACCATACCGTTGAGCCTACAAGAAGTCCTTCCAGTTGCCACTTTGGTTTCCTTGTTAATCGAAAACGCAGCTAGGATTCAAACAACTGTCAAAGCAGTGGATGTACTGGCAAATCTTGCAGATTTCAAACAAGATTCGAAAAAGATAACCGAAGACAGTAACACTAACCAACCACCACTAAGTTCTTAAAATCACTTTCAGTTACACATAGAAAACTCAACAGACATGAAGATCTTAAACCAAAGTCTCATGTATGTATATAAGGCTTTTAGTATATGAGTTTCCTTAGTGAAATCATGATGTATATAAGGCCAAAAGCAAGTTATAAAACTGAATCTTGATAATATTGAAAACCACATTGAATCTAGAGAATCCTTACATTGTCACCATAGAAAACAAGATCATAGCTAAACATTGACCAGTCTTATGTACATGATAGAATCTATGTTCACCTGCAAATGCAAGAGCTAAAAGTTTTCACTTTTTCTTGAGGGTTTTAATGCCGAGGTTCAGAGCCAAATCCTCAACAGGAACCTTGATCACGTCGGTTCTAACACCTACATCAGTAGCATACCTGCTCATACAATACATCCCAGCAGTGACCGTTGCTACACCAACAGGATTCGGAATCAACAACGTGAGAGGTGAAGAGAGGAGTGCAGCTAAAGGAGCGCCAAGAATGGAGCTAGCTTGACCGCTTCTTCCAACACCGTTCTTATCTAGAATGAGCAATCCCGTCTTGCAGTAGAGAGCAAAGTCTTCGCAGTTGTTTTGGAAGATGTCGTAGTTACCAAACCCGTTCTGGAGAAGGTGCATTGCTCTGTGGACAACTGTTTGAAAGGGGTCAGATGGAGCGGTAGTGCAAGTGCCACCGCGGACTCTAGTGAGAAAAATGGATGAGCTGACTCCGTATTCGAAACGGTAGAGAGAGCCGTTCTTGAGGAAACAGTCAAGGCAAGAAAGTAGTACTCCACTGTTTGGTCGTTTGAATCCACAGTCAGGGTATGTCGGGCAAGGAGCTTCTGAAGAATCATTAACCTCTGAAACTGAAGAAGAAGACGAAGAAGCTGTAGAAGAAGAAGAGTGTGTAGGAGCTTTCAAGCTGTGCTCAGGTTTGAAATGAACCACCTTACAACCACCAACAAACACACCTGCCAAAGGGTAATCAAAAGCTATTTGCTATCAACATAAACATCACTAAGATAAAAACAAAAAGGACCATAACGTCAATAACTTGGGCTAGTGGAAACCCTAATGTGGAAAATTCACAAGAAAACAAGTTGAAATGTCAACAAAAGCAACCAAAATCGACTATGTAAGTGCAAGTAAACATCATAAAGTCAACAACTTTGGCAAGAGGAAACCCTAATAACCACAAAATCCAAATCAATTTCACCAACTAAGATTGAAACCATAGAAAAGATCAGTCACAGTCATAAAGTCAATAACTTTGGAAAGACCCTTTTGAAGGAGAACCGTCACAATCATAAAGTCAGTAACTTTGACCTAATAAACGCAACAGAGAGACCAATTAAGAAGAACCCAAACCGTGGTGAGAGTAGGCGAAGATAGCTCGGTAAGTGTAGATGTGATCACCAGGTTTAAGATCGTCTCTTTCGACCTTATTAGTAATCAGACCACTCATTGCTTTCATCTCTTCTCTACTTCGTCTCACAAGCTTTCTTTTCTCCCTTTGCTTTGCTGGAGAGGAGGATGACGAGATTCTGACGTCAGCGGCGGAGATTATGATTTGGCTGTTCAACTAACCTCCGTTACGGAATATTTTGACGGCGTTAGTGACTGTGACGAACTGGCGAATGGCGTTGATCGATTGGAGGGTAATGTGGTAAATGTAGCAGCGTGTTTAATCTCCTGAGAGGCTTTTGTTAAAACGACGCCGTTTGATGTTCATTTCTTAAATTAATTTGGTTTTTCTTTTTTTAACATGAAGATAATGGTGACCAAGAAAAACATGCATGATCAACATTGTAACTTTTCGATATAAGTTTAATAAAATTTTAGCCGGAAAAACAAAACATGCAGATGATATGGCCAATGATAGTGTTGTGTAAACAACAGACTTATTAATGAATATGTCCGTTTTATTAGTTTAATGTTTCTGGTGGCATAATGATACATAAAACAGTTCTTTCTAACAATTTTTAAAAAGAGTTTGTAAATAAAAATCATAAAAATACTCTAACTAAATTTTTTTAAATTTTTTAATACTCAATTTTTTTGCTATCCAATTTATACTCCAACTAGTTATTTTGTTCACTTTAATACTCAAACTTTTAAAATTGTTCATATTTAATAGCCATTTTTTTTCATAAGTTTCAAATGAACAATTTTAAATGAAATTGTTAATTAGAAATAAGTTTCAAATAAAATTTTAAAATCTCCAAATTTACAAAAAAAAATCTCAGAAATTTCTATTTTATTTTTCATAGCCAATTGTTCATAAGTTTCAAATGAAAATTTTAAAAATCTCAAAAAATTATAAAAAACTCATAAATTTATGTTTATATTTTTTATCTTTAGAAATAAAAGTTACTAAATTGTGTTATAATCTAAATTTTGTAATAAAATTTTAAGTTTTAAATATTAAATTTAGTATGTTTTCTATAATAAAAGTAAGTTTATTTTTTTTTCAAAATTAATTTTTTAGTTTTTATTTTTTCTCCATAGTTTATTTACATTCTTTCTTAAATTTTAAAATAAAATTCGAAACTTATAATATTCTTTTAGATTTTGGAGATTTTTTAAATTTCGTTTAAAACTTTTTAGTATTTTAATTACAATAAAAAATGTTGGATATTAGAAAGGCATATTTTAAAAAGTTTGTGTTATGAAGTAAGTAAAATAATCAGTTAGACTATTAAATTGGGTAACAAAAAGTTTAAGGAAATTTAATTAGGGGATTTTATGGAATTTTCAAAAAAAAATGTTTATAAGAAACATATGGTTACACATCAGATATAGGGGGTGTCAAAATGAGTTAGCTCGCTCAACTCAGCTCAGCTCACAGTAAATTCAGATCTTTCGTGAGTTAGCTCAGTTCAGCTCATTTATAATATAAGCTTTAATATGTAAACTCGAACTCAGATCATCAAAATCATGAGTTAAATGAGCTAACTCACAATCTAATATTACAAAAATTATAAAATAAAATATTTAAATAACTTCTATAATTATTCAAAATTTAAATATTAAAAATCCAAAACATTAATATTAAATATTAAATAAAACCAACACTTAAAAAATATATTAAGCTAAACCAATGATCCAAAATCCTTATTCCTTGTGAGAGTCTTGAGACAATTCATCTTCAAAGTCTTCATTTGTTTAAATCCTAAAAATAAAATATTTATAAATTTGGGATCAACAAATTTTGTGAGAAAAATGATAGGGTAACGTGGGTTTATATAAAATAGTTAGATCATTTCTATTTTAAAAAAAAATAATTTCTATTTTTTTCTTCTAAAAATTTATATATATTTTTAAGAAAATAATTTCTATATAATTTATGTATGTTTTACATTTTAATTTTAAAAATATAAATATGTTTAATATAGAATTTTTTTAAGAATATTTGGTTTTATATTTTAATTATAAAAGATAAATACGACTAATATAGAAATATATATTTCACATAATAAAAATAGAAATTATCCAAAAAAATAATATATATATATATATAATTGTAAATATAAAAATGATTAAACTCATGAGCTGACTCGTGTTCATTATAGCTCGTTCATATAACTCGTGATCTAATTTAAACTCGATCAATAAACTCATTTATTAAACGACCGTAAAAAATAAAAAATAGAGAGCTAGCTAACTCATTTTCACATCCATATATCAAGATCCTTAACGTTGGACTGTAATTGGGCTTAAAGGGTACATTTCACAGCCCAATAATCGAATGGGGCTTGAGTCACTCTCGCTTGACTCATTTATTGCTATCTAGTTTTGGTATGTTTGTCAACACCTAATTGATTAATTAACTTCGTGCCATTATACATTTTTAATCGCCGGAAAATGCATATATTAAATTGTATAATCGTCTCAAAGGAATATAACCGACGGGAGTTTTATACTATAATCAGTTAGTAATTGTGCACTCTAGAAAATATTAAAGCTATGTATAATTTGAGATAAACAAAATGCAAAATCGCGTAGTGGAGCTAGAGGAGAGGCAAAGAAACTTCGAGGAAGCTCACTTTTTGTTGTTGTAACCAATGATTTTATAATTTTATTTTAAAATCGAATATGCATATAACAATTAATATGCTCAAACCAGGCCGCAGATCAGACAGCACTCCCACTGACAGATGTTCACAGAGAAAATAAATTATAGTACTATTTAAAACAGAAAAGAACTTTTCATTGGTTATTATTTATTTAAAATACTTAAATCATTTGACTTTGCTTCTGTAATTAAAAAAAAAACTAAACAATTAATTTAATACTTATGTGAGAGCAAAATGGAAAACACGACTGAGCCGTACGGGAAAGGGAAAGTGTAAAACGCGTAATAACGGTTAAATAAGGGTATTATAGTAATTTAACAAAGAGGAATGGTTAACGTTCCGTTTTCTTTTTGAACAGCGAATCCAAAGGGACCACATCACCCACTAATACGGATACCAAACCTTTCCTTTTTTTTCTTTCTGTAAAGCACACAAAGAAGAAGAAGAAGAAGAAAGGCATTTATACATTATTCAAATACTATATCAAACCAAGAAATAAAGTCAAGAGAAATAAATTAAAGTACACCACAGACTTGTCTACAACACCCTCCTCTTGTCTTGTTTCCTTGTTACTGGTAGAGACTTACACGAATCCAAAATTTCTGCTTTGTCTCCAAGCAAACTTTCGGTCAAAATCTTCTTTTTTTTAAGTATTGAAATAGAGTTTCTCTGATTCTTCTTGAATTTTCAATGACCAAAGCCTTTTAACTTGGTGTTTAGGTAAGAGTACATGCTCTCTCTCTCTCTATCTCTCTCACTTTCACTCTGTTTTTTTGGTTCTGGGTTTGTATTATTCTCGGTTCTTTACAGATCTTCCATTTGATATCTTCTTCTGTTTTATAGAATGGACATTAATTAACTTGCTGTTCCTGGAGTTTAGGTAAGATTACTCTGTTTTGTTACATGCTCTGTCTCTCTCTGTCTCTCTCACTTTCACTCTGTTTTTTTGGTTTCTGGTTTTTATTATTCTCGGTTCTTTACAGATCTTCTTCTGTTTTATAGAGCGGACATTAAACCGTCATTACAATCTCTAAAGACCGTGACTTTAACTGTTGTTTGACTCAAACTTTGTTGCTTGGTTTGTAATTTTCTGTAGGGTTTAGGTAAGAGTACTCTGTTTTTACATGTTTTGTCTCTCTCTCACTTTCACTGAGTTCTCTGTTTTTTTTTGGCTTCTGGGTTTGTGTTATTCTCCATTTTTCTTACAGATCTTCCATCAAGCCGTCATTACAATCTCTAAAGACCGTGACTTTAACTGTTGTCTGATTAAAAGTTCGTTGCTTGGTTTGTAATTTTCTGCAGGGTTTTGATATAAGTGTAGTTTCGTTCCCAAGCTTTTGAATCAATGGAGGAAGAGAAGAAGTCGTTATCTCCATGGTCGTTTTCCGTTGACCAATGTCTGAAAGAGTACAACACAACACTAGACAAGGGTTTAACAACCGAAGATGTCCAAACGCGCCGTCAAAAGTACGGTTACAACGAGCTAGCCAAGGAGAAAGGCAAGCCCTTATGGCATCTTGTACTGGAGCAGTTCGACGATACCCTCGTGAAGATTCTCCTCGGTGCAGCGTTTATCTCTTTCGTTTTAGCGTTTTTAGGAGAAGAACATGGCTCAGGTTCAGGGTTCGAGGCCTTTGTTGAGCCGTTTGTGATCGTTTTGATTCTGATTCTAAACGCTGTGGTTGGTGTGTGGCAAGAGAGCAACGCTGAGAAAGCACTTGAGGCTCTTAAAGAGATGCAATGCGAATCCGCAAAGGTTATTAGAGATGGAGTTGTGTTGCCGAACTTGCCTGCTAGAGAGCTTGTTCCTGGTGATGTAGTGGAGTTACAAGTAGGAGATAAAGTCCCTGCTGATATGAGAGTCTCTGGTTTGAAAACATCGACGCTAAGAGTTGAACAAAGCTCCTTAACCGGAGAGGCAATGCCGGTTTTGAAAGGAGCTAATCTTGTAGTGATGGATGATTGTGAGTTGCAAGGGAAAGAGAATATGGTTTTCGCAGGAACAACTGTTGTTAACGGAAGCTGTGTTAGCATTGTCACTAGTATCGGTATGGAGACGGAGATAGGGAAGATTCAGAGACAGATTCATGAAGCCTCATTGGAAGAGAGTGACACTCCTTTGAAGAAGAAGCTAGATGAGTTTGGGAGTAGATTAACCACATCCATCTGCATTGTCTGTGTTCTTGTCTGGATCATCAACTACAAGAACTTTGTCTCTTGGGATGTTGTGGATGGTTACAAGTTTTCCTTTGAGAAATGCACTTACTACTTCAAAATCGCGGTGGCTCTTGCCGTGGCAGCGATTCCAGAGGGTTTACCTGCTGTGATCACGACGTGTTTAGCCTTAGGGACGAGGAAAATGGCGCAGAAGAACGCGATAGTGAGGAAGCTTCCTAGTGTGGAGACACTTGGCTGCACAACTGTGATCTGTTCAGACAAGACAGGGACTTTAACTACAAACCAGATGTCTGCAACTGAGTTCTTCACTTTAGGAGGCAAAACAACGAGTACTCGAGTCTTTTCGGTTGATGGTACTACTTATGATCCTAAAGATGGTGGGATTGTTGACTGGGGTTGTTACAATATGGATGCTAACTTGGAAGCTGTTGCTGAGATATGTTCGGTTTGTAATGATGCTGGAGTGTTCTATGAAGGGAAGTTGTTTAGAGCAACAGGTTTGCCTACAGAAGCAGCCTTGAAGGTTCTTGTTGAGAAGATGGGTGTCCCGGAGAAGATGAACGGTGAGAATATCCAGGAAGATGCAAACGTTTCAGACAATGGTAGCTCAGTGAAACTCGGTATGTTTCCCACTTACTGTTTGATTCCTTGCTGATTCCGCCTAGCTATTGATTGATTGTTTGTTCTTGCTGCACTAGCTTGCTGTGATTGGTGGAACAAAAGATCAAAAAGGCTTGCGACATTGGAGTTTGATCGTGTCCGCAAGTCCATGAGTGTTATCGTGCGTGAACCAAATGGACAGAACCGTCTCCTCGTTAAGGTAAAACACAATCTCTTCTTGTCCGTTCAAAGTTAGTGTCTTAACCTGAAAATGTTTTGTCTTTTGTTTTCTTTTGCAGGGTGCAGCTGAGAGTATACTTGAGAGAAGTTCATATACACAGCTTGCTGATGGATCCCTTGTGGCTTTAGATGAATCTAGCAGAGAAGTGATCCTCAAGAAACATTCTGAAATGACTTCAAAAGGGTTAAGATGTTTAGGTTTAGCTTACAAAGATGAACTTGGAGAGTTTTCAGATTACTCTTCTGAAACACATCCTTCACACAAGAAGCTATTAGACCCTTCTTGCTATTCAGACATCGAAACAAACTTAATCTTTGTTGGAGTTGTTGGTCTCAGAGATCCTCCACGTGAAGAAGTTGGAAGAGCTATTGAAGACTGCAGAGAAGCTGGAATCAGAGTGATGGTGATCACTGGAGATAACAAATCAACAGCTGAAGCTATCTGCTGTGAGATTAGATTGTTCTCAGACAGTGAAGATCTTTCTCAGAGTAGCTTCACAGGCAAAGAGTTCATGTCTCTTCCTGCTTCACGGCGGTCTCAGATATTGTCCAAACCTGGAGGGAAAGTGTTTTCAAGAGCTGAGCCAAGGCATAAGCAAGAGATTGTTAGGATGCTTAAGGATATGGGAGAGATCGTTGCCATGACAGGTGATGGTGTCAATGATGCTCCTGCTTTGAAACTAGCTGACATTGGTATCGCCATGGGAATCACTGGAACTGAGGTAATGAAACTAACTAACTTAACTGTAAAACAAAACTGAGAGTTCAAACTTACCATTCTTACTCATTCTTACCTGAGCAATTTCAGGTAGCGAAAGAAGCTTCAGATATGGTTCTTGCAGATGATAACTTCAGCACTATTGTCTCAGCTGTAGCCGAGGGTCGGTCCATTTACAACAACATGAAAGCTTTTATCAGGTAAAGTAAAAGGTCCTTAGGTAGCATCATATCATACATCTCTTCCTCACTATACTGATCTTGTAGACATGACTTGCATTTCAAGGTATATGATATCATCCAACGTTGGAGAAGTCATCTCCATCTTCTTAACCGCTGCGTTGGGGATACCTGAATGTATGATACCGGTTCAGCTTCTTTGGGTTAACCTTGTAACCGATGGTCCTCCAGCTACAGCCTTAGGCTTCAATCCAGCTGATATTGACATCATGAAGAAACCGCCGCGCAAAAGTGATGATTCTCTCATTGATTCATGGGTTCTTATTCGATATCTTGTGATTGGTTCTTATGTTGGAGTAGCTACCGTTGGCATCTTTGTCTTGTGGTACACGCAAGGTTCTTTCCTTGGGGTTAGTTTGATCACTGATGGACATACACTGGTTAACTTCGGTCAGCTACAGAACTGGTCTGAATGTTCTTCGTGGGGAACCAACTTCACTGCCTCTCCTTACACAATCGCTGGTGGGCTGAGGACAGTTGCGTTTGAGAACAACCCTTGTGATTACTTCACTCTAGGGAAAGTGAAGCCAATGACTTTGTCACTCTCTGTTCTTGTGGCGATTGAGATGTTTAACTCGTTGAACGCTTTGTCTGAAGACAACAGTCTATTGAAGATGCCACCGTGGAGAAACCCTTGGCTTCTTGTGGCTATGACTGTCTCCTTTGGGCTTCACTGTGTTATCCTCTATGTTCCTTTCTTAGCTAATGTGTTTGGGATTGTGCCTTTGAGTTTCAGGGAATGGTTTGTGGTTATTCTTGTTTCTTTCCCTGTGATTCTCATCGATGAAGGTCTTAAGTTCATTGGAAGATGGAGAAGACAAAGAATCAAGAACAAGATCAAGAAGACGATGTAAAAGTCTGATTAAAACACGGGAAGACAGTAACGTTTATATTTATTATTCTTTTCTGAAGACTTTTGTATTTGATGTAATCTCTCTATTACAATCTTTAGTTGTTTCATCAAGTAACCTAGACAAAGTTAACAACTAGTTCACTACAGATTATCTTTTAACTCCATCAAGGCATCATACAAAATCTCTGATCTGCTTCTTGTAACCAACATCTTGACCAAGCTTGTTGTCGAGTGTTTACCAAGCTTTAATGGGCCTAAAGTTATCACAAATGGGCTGGTTTTGAACTTGAGAAATAAAAGGAATGTATCCCAAATGGGAGTCTTGAGTTTATGGCCCATTTTACTTTTCTTTAAACAGTTTAACAAAATATCTTTAATTTCATAAAAGGAAATATTACTTTCACATAACAATATATTTAATTTCAAGTGGGAATTTACCTTTATAATTTAATTTGCAATAATACTCTTCTATAGATATTCCAACAATCTATGAGGTTGTGGCTTCTTTGTACAATGATTCGTACTTCCATTTAACAATTAAAAAATGTCTTTTTCAGAAAAGGTTTAATTGGCAGATATATATCAATACTGCATTGACACCACCAATTTCTTTCGAACTTTTGGTTCTTTTTTCTTTTGCGTTGTCACATTACTGGGTCCATTTAAGTTTTTTTTTTAATAAAAAAGTAAAAAAGGTTGTGTGAAAAATACTTTGTGGTAGAGGCAACATGTCCAGTGGCAGAGCCGTATGGAATATGAGGGGTCATCTGCCCCCAACTCATTTTAAAATTTTCATATAAAATATTGACTAATTTTACTTATGCTTTCTTGTTTTTAGCAAATACATACCTAATTTTATGAAAAATTTTAGTTATGTCTTCTATAAAACCTTTTTCTAGTTTCGTCTCTGAACATATTTTAAATTTCAAAAAGGCAACATGTATATAAGTTTATCGGTAAGATTTCAAATATGCAATCAGGATGTGTTAGGCCACTTGGACTAATATTAACTTCAGTTTTTTAATTGAAGTTTTTAGTTTCGGTTAAAAGTCAGTTTTTATTTTTTTTTAACTAAGAAAAGTTAAGAATCGACTCTTAAAAAAAAAGTTTTAAGAGCCAGTTCTTATCGGAAAAGTGTAAAAGAATATGAAAAACCCCAATTAAAAAATTAAGGTTACTCATGCTCTTAGATTTGACATACACTTGTAACTTAGGTGCGTTTTTAATAATAAAATAATATATATTGTGGGATTAGTATTTGGGCTTAGAAAATTTTAAAATCTTACTGATATAAAAAAAAAAAGATTCCAAATATGTAAATCAAACGCTAGCTTTTGACTTTTTTTATTGATACGATACTCTTAAAAATAAATACTATACTTTAATTTGGAAAAAGGTAAATATACAGACGACATGACCGGCCACTCCTTTTTCGCCGGGTTGCAAGAATCTAATTTTTCCTACCACTATACCACCACTTTACCTTTTATTTTTGTTTCTTTGTCTTAATGATTCTGTTGATATGTCTTTGGAATAAATAAAACATATTTTGAAGAGAAATATATTTACAAATTAAGATTTACAAAACAACATTTATAAGCCACAGCCTAGGCTAAAAGAAAAAAAAAATTTCCCAAATAATATTTTTTACTTTTAATAGAATAATTAAAAACTCACAAAATGCGAAAATATGATCTTTGTTTAACCTAGTAAAACATTGTTCTTATAATTTGTCTCTATACGATTATGGGTGTCATTATCTCCGTTAATCTAGGTTTTAGCTGGATTGTCTTTTAAGTTTTGCTGATGATAAAAAAGGAGAAAATAACCAAATAAAGTACTAAACAATACATACAGGATAAGATTAACACTACAAGAAAACAGGCTCATTCCGAGGGCCAAAATCGTCAGTATGTCGTCGGAATAAACGTATTCCGACGACATACCGAGGAAATATGTCCTCGGAAAAAATTCCTCGGAATTTCATTTTCCCTCGGAATTCCCTCGGAATATTCCGACGGAATTCCGAGGAACCCTGTCCCTCAGAAAATCCGAGGAACCCTGTCCCTCGGAAAATTCTGAGGAACCCTGTCCCTCGGAAAATTCCGAGGAACCCTGTCCCTCGGAAAATTCTGAGGAACCCTTTCCCTCGGAAAATTCCGAGGAAATTCCGAGGAACCCTGTCCCTCGGAAAATTCCGAGGAACTTGCTCCTCGGAATTTTCCGAGGGACAGGGTTCCTCGGAATATCCCAAAAGAATTTTTTTTTTAAAAAAAAATTAAATTTTTGAAATTTAAATTCAAAAATAGAAAATTAAAATTAAAATTAAAAAACATATTATATAAAATTCAAAGTCATACAAATAAAAATAAAACATTCAGAGTTTTTGAAAAAAAAATACGGGTTTTGGGAATTCGGGTCTGGCATGCTCGGGAACACCTCGTTCAGGTGCAACCTTCTCATCATCTCCATCATTTGCTCATTCAGCTTCCTTTATGCCTCAAAGCCCGCCTGTTGAGTCGCCATCTGGGTCTCCAACGCAGATATGTGATCATCTTAGTCCTGCAACTGACCCATAAGTACTTCTGGATCAACAAATAGCGGTGATGCAGCTGAAGACGGAACCGACCGGGACCGACGACCCAAACCGAACAAACGGCCCTTCTTCTTTGGAACCGACTGAAATAGATTGTTAATAATTACAAAAATAGTTTTAATATATAAAAATTATAATTTTTTATAAATTGTAATTATACATGATTTATACATATATATATGTATAAAATTATTAAAAATTTTAAAAATTGTTATTATACATGATTTATATATATATATATATAAAAAATTATAAATCGTTTATAAATATAGAAAAAGCTTTATAAATATTTTTTAAATTTTTAAAAAACGTTTTATTATACATAGTTTATTACTGGAAACTTGAAAAACATTTTTAAAAATTGAAAAACGTTTTTTAAAATAGAAAAACGTTTTTAAAAATCAAAAAACGTTTTAAAAATACAAAAATAATTCCAAAAAAACTAAAACAACAATCAAAACAACAATCCTAACTTAAACTATCCATTCAATCCTAAACTATCCATCAAACAACCTATAATCCGAAAATCTAATCTCACAAACCCTAAGAAATTGAAAAATACAAGGTTTACATAGATTCTTACATGATTTTAGAGGTGGAGTAGAGATGTGGGGTTGGGTAGTCCGAATCGCCGGCGAGAGTTGAGAGAGATCGGAGAGAAATGAGAGAGATGAGAGAAATGAGAGATGCGGCGGAGAAGAAGAAGAAGAAGGGTTGTGTTTTGTATTTAAGAATTCCGACGGATACGGGGTCGTCGGAATTCCGTCGGAATAATTAACTTAGGGTTCGCGAAAATTTTCACGCGGATTGGTTTTCCCCGGTAAGTAAATTCCGATGGACAATAACTTCCTCGGAATTTCCTCGGAAAATTCCGAGGAAATTCCGAGGAACAAGGGATTGAGGTCTAAAAAATCTCAGTTCCTCGGAATTTCCTCGGAAAATTCCGAGGAAATTCCGAGGAACAAGGGATTGGGGTCTGAAAAATCCCTGTTCCTCGGAAAATTCCGAGGAAATTCCGAGGAACAAGGGATTGGGGTCTGAAAAATCCCTGTTCCTCGGAATTTCCTCGGAATTTTCCGAGGAAATTCCGAGGAACAGGGGTTTGGGGTTTCAAAACCTCGATTTTTTTGGCCGTATTTCATTTTTTATACAAATGTAATGCATACCATTGAGGATTCTTTGTATATATGATCATAAACCATGAAAAAACAAAATTTCAAAAATAATTGTAAGTATTTCCTTTAACATTTATTAAAGTATATAAGTGTTTATCTTATGTTGTGTGGTTTTCATTCATGTAATCGTAAAATTGTTTGTTATCGTCTAAAACACCAAATTTTAAATTCATAATCTGGTTAAGACACTTAATGAAGGTTATATAAGTGTTAATCAATCCGCAAACGTTGTTTTCGGTTAAAAACCTCTTGTTCCTCGGAATTTCCTCGGAATTTTCTGAGGAAATTCTGAGGAAACCCTGAAAATTGTTACCTTCCTCAGAATTTCCTCAGAAAATTCCGAGGAAATTCCGAGGAACAAGGGATTGGGGTCTGAAAAACTCATGTTCCTCAGAATTTCCTCGGAATTTTCCAAGGAACAGGGGTTTGGGGTTTCAAAACCTCGATTTTTTTGGCAGTATTTCATTTTTTATACAAATGTAATGCATACCATTGAGGATTCTTTGTATAGATGATCATAAACCATAAAATAACAAAATTTCAAAAATAATTGTAAGTATTCCCTTTAACATTTATTAAAGTGTATTAGTGTTTCTCTTATGTTGTGTGGTTTTCATTCATGCAATCGTAAAATTGTTTGTTATCGTCTAAAACACCAAATTTTAAATTCATAATCTGGTTAAGACTTTTAATGAAGGTTATATACGTGTTAATCAATCCGCAAAACGTTGTTTTCTGTTAAAAACCTCTTGTTCCTCGGAATTTCCTCGGAATTTTCTGAGGAAATTTCTGAGGAAACCCTGAAAATTGTTATCTTCCTCGGAATTTCCTCGGATAATTCCGAGGAATATGGGTTTTTCAGAACCCAAACCCCTTGTTCCTCGGAATTTCCTCGGAATATTCTGAGGAACTAGGTCTTCCTCGGAATTTCCTCGGAAAATTCTAAGGAACTGGGTCTTCCTCGAAATTTCCTCGGAAAATTCCGAGGAAATTCCGAGGAAACCACATTTCTTGCTTTCCTCGGTATTTCCTCGGTTTTTCATCAGAAAATTCCGAAGAACTCAGTTTCCCTCGGTATGTCCCTCAGAATAACGATGTTTTCTTGTAGTGTAAAGTTTCCCTCAGTGCTTAAATTTCAAGTAAAATATATTCGATATATTCTTAATTATATTCATTATGGAATTCAAATTCAGCACATAAAAGAAAAAATAAAGAAAATTATGCGAACCAACTTTGCTATATATACAAGAAACATCACCTTCTCTTTTAAAACAATTAAAGAGTGTCTTGAGAACAAATGACAAACATACAACATTTTATTCATCTCCCTCAAAAACCTACAACCTTCCAAAAACCATTTTCCTTCACTTTCTAGAGAAAACAAAAACCATTTGTCCTTGTGAAACAAACCAACATGGGAGAGACAGAAACCATGAAGACAAACTAAACCATATTATACATATAATATATCTATACTAGTATTCATCTAATGGGTAACGGAGATAAACTCATCAGTCACTGGAGCTTCCATATTCCACGTCTCCATCATCATCATCATCATCATCATAATCATCAAGAGCATGATCATGAAAAGGTACCAAAAGGGTGTTTGGCAGTGAAGGTAGGACTTGGAGAAGAGCAAGAGAGATTTGTGATTCCCGTTTTGTATTTTAATCATCCTTTGTTTGGACAACTCTTGAAAGAAGCTGAAGAAGAGTTTGGTTTTGCTCAAAAAGGGACAATCACTATCCCTTGTCATGTCGAAGAGTTTAGGTACGTTCGAGGATTGATCGATCGAGAAAACTCTAAATATCTCGGTGCTTATAATACTCTTGCTCATCATCACCATCACCATCACCATCACCATCACCATCATCAGAACCATCTCGTCCGGTGTTTTAAGGTTTGATGATTATAGTTTATGATACCCAAGAAGATCGGATATATATGTATGTAATTACCTTATATATTTATATATTTCATATTGTCTCATGTTGTTGATGAATCTAAATAATTATCGGTGTCCATGTCTTATCGTATATATTGTGTGGCTTGTTGTTGTTGTTGTTCAAACTTGTGTGTGATTATGATGATAAAATGTAAGCTTGGCATGATAATGAAAATAATCTGATTAATGGTTATTGTCATGGTGATCTTTTTACTCAATACACTGTTCTAAAAATCGCTAGACGGTTTAGAGAAGATTGTTGCTTGGACGCCTAAGTCGATTTTTTAAACGCGTAAACCGATTTTTTTAAAAATCGGATTGAAAAATTTGTTTCGTTCATACCCAATTTTGAGACTAAGCGGGTGCATATGCACCCCAGGCCGATTTTTAGATCCCTAGTAATTAACTTGTCAAACATGGGTTTGAGATGGTTTAGCCAAAAATCAGTTGGATAAAGATGTGATTCGGTTGTTATCACACAGACACACACACATATATATCTATATATATATATATTCTAAAATCTTGCTTCTATGCTACTCTTTACATTGATAAAGGTATGTGAAAACCAAGTTTCTTGTATTTATCAAAAATTATCCTTTAAAACTTTTAAAATTATCTGATCTTCTTTAGTTTTGTTGTTGTTGTCTACTTAATATTCACTTTTGACGGTCATAAAGAAACAACTACTGTTATAGATAAAGAAAACTTTAGTCACACACTTTTTTGGTAAAAAGATAAACTTAATCATGCATTTGCAGTATAGAGATAAGCAATATCTATCTTAAGTATTCATTAATCTTCTCTTCTTGGTTACAGCCCAGGTACACATATTTGAGAATTTCTTTTGTTCTATATATTGATCTTATTTTCATGGATTTAACGTATAAAAAGCAAAATAATGATAGATTGGAGAATTTTGGAAGGGGAAATAATGGAAGAGAGCCCTTAACCATTTGTATGGCCAGAATAGCAATAAACCAGTCACTGTCAAATAGTTTTTTTTTTATTATGGTAAAAACTATATTAGAATCAATGTTGGAAATTATACTAGTCATAACGCGTGCGGCTCATCGCCTAATTAATTATTAGGGGATTATATGTAGATTAATCGCAGATTAATTTTAAACTTTTATATATAAGTTTTAATGATCTTTTTTGATTTCCGACTTCATTTTGTTTTTTTTTATTAGTGAATGACATTTTTTTGTAAATTTTCATCTTCTTTGAGATTTTTAAAAGTTTGTTGCAACATTAAAATTGCCGCCGTAGTTGATCGTTTTTTCACCTTTCCCCATGCTATTTGTATCTTAAACTTATAGTTTTCCATAAAACATACGATTTTAACACTTTAAAACTCAAAAGTGAATCATTTTTAAATCTCCAATTTGTTCACCGCATAAGTTGAATTCGACACGGTGAACCGCTCTGGAACGTATAATCACCGATTATTTGTCTCAGCCGAGTTTTCAAACAAGGATAGTAACATATGAGATATAAATATACTAGTATCACATGATTAAGATATTGAATTGAAAAATGCCAATCAACTCTCGCCAAATAATTATTAAATATCTATTATAAAGTATGAAACTATACATACTTAAAAACACTACTGACGATTTAAAGCAAAAAAAAAAAACTAAACAGTAGCATAAAATGTTTTTAAATATGATCTTTTGAGGGGAAGATATCAGTTCTAGGTTAAACTATAAAACATAAGAATACAATAAACACATAATATTACAGCCAACAATTTGTAGGTGTCTATTGGTAAACGAGTGTATATTAACACTCCACTACTTGCATTTAGATCTCGTTGAAAGAGATTAATTACATTGTTTAGATTTCCAATGAAATGAAACAACTTGTTTTACCAAAAAAACACATACATATGCATAAAATGAACCCTAAAACTCTTGAGATGAGGTATATGTGGTGAACTGAGATTTCCAATTCTCAATGTAGAAATGGAAGATTTGTTTATACAAAATAACTCTACTCGTTTACTAGCATTAGATAGATGCAGTTTTAAGTGGATTCAGAAAACTTAGAGCTTACACTGTACATTATTGAAATTTATTTTTGAGTGTTAACCAATAGAAAATATTCAAACATTAAATCTTTTATCAAAAAGGAAATATTCAAACATATAACTAAATTTCAAATCATAGAGTATAAACAATCTCAATCAATTTTAAAACCATTACTAAATATATATCATAAAACATCAAATATATATATATATATATAAACGAAAATATATTTTTTGGCCAACAATAACAAACATGTATTTCATAAACTAATTCAACACTTCATCATCTCACCATACAGATGTGAGTTCATTGCATACAACTTCATTTAAATATTCTAAAAGAAGATTAATCTTTAAATTATATTTCTTCTTAAAAATTAGTTTGAATTCTTACATAGACTCGATATATCTGTAAATTAAAAAAAAAAACAATAGGAAAAAAATGTATTTAATAATATGATATCTTAGACAAAAATAATAAGAAAATTATGGTCAAGCCTTGACTCCTCATGCTTTTAATATTACGTTACTTTCCAGCCATGACTCCCCGCGCTTTTGTTTTATATGGGCCTACAGTAACAAAAGATCCAATTTGAATATAAAAATCCCAAAATGGGCCTTTTTAGGCCCAATTGACGCACACCACATCGAGAAAAAACATCATATGGGTCATTTCGAGATACGCAAATCACTATTTGTTTCCGTCCCTAAAACACACTGCGAACGATTCTCCTGCTCCTCGCCGTCGTGTTCTCTCGCTTCGTCGTCTGTGATTCGATTTAGGTAAAATCGCTCTTCCTCGAATCGATGTTTCTAGTGTTCGTTAACCTATGATCCCAGATCTATCTGATTGTTTTTGTCGTCGTGATGAGATCTATTATATATTGTATCTCCTCGATATCAAACAACAGATCTTCCTACGCACAGCCTATGTAAAATCTGGAGATATTGTAGCGATTATTTGTTGATCGGGCGTGCTTGTGTATGGATTACATATAGAATCGTCGCGCGTTGTGTTTTTTGTGGCTTTACGATTTGATTATGTCATCATATATATGATCAATGTTGATATATTATGGAATATGTTAGTGTTTTCGACTTCTCTGTTGATTTTTAAATGAGTTTTTTCATCTTTGGTGATTCCTAGGAGTGGGCATTCGGGTACCCATTCGGATTCTGTGTGGATCAATTCGGGTTTTCGTGGTTAAATATTTCAACCCCATTTGGTTATTATAAATTTTGGTTCGGTTTGGATAACCCGTTTAATTTTTTTAAAAAATTTTAAAATTCATATAGGTTTTAATTTTCTCAAAAACTGAAAATAAAAATGATATATAACATATAAATTTGAGTAATGTATGCCAAAATACTTAAACTTAACATAAAAATTGGTTTGCTTTGAATATTTGGATGGATAATCAATAGATATTTTAAGTACTTTTGGTGTTTCGAGTATTGTTTAGCTACTTTAGGTATTTAGTTTTTATTATTTCTATATATTTTAAAATATTTTAAACAATTTCAAAATATCTTGTACATTTCGGATACATTCTTTGGATATTGAATCTAAAAATGGCTAATATATTCAAGTACATAAATCTGATTCAGATATATTCAGATATCCTAAATATTTCGGTTCGGATTGGATTCAGTTTCGGTTCTCTAGATACCAAAATTTTGAACCCGTTCGGATATTTAGCCAGTTTCGGTTCTACTTTTTCGGATCGGATTCGGTTCTGCTTTTTGGGTTCGGATTCCATATACTTTCTTCTCTTTTTTTTGTTTTGTTTCTCATTATTGTTTATTTTGTTGTTAGATTAATTTGTGGTTTGATTATGTTTGATCTCTGTAATCTATTAATATGCATGAGATGATTCACTTTCAGGGTTAAAGAAGAATGTCAAGAGGCAAATACATAGTTGGTGCCCTTGTGGGATCTGCTGTAGTCGCCTACGTTTGTGACAAAATCATCTCCGATGATAAGATTTTCGGAGGCAAGTTTCTATATTCAGACATAAACAAAAACAAAAGTCCTTAAGCTTGGCTAGTAATGATATGTGTAGATAAGCTTAAATGGGTTTGTGATTTTTTCAGGTTCGACACCAGGAACTATTACAAACAAGGCATGGGGTGCTGCGACTGAAGAGAGGCTCCAAGCATGGCCTAGAACAGCTGGTCCTCCTGTGGTTATGAATCCTATCAGTCGCCAGAACTTCATCGTCAAGTCACGCCCTGAATAAGTGCATCCTTCTCTCTCATTTGATACAGATTGATTCATTTGCTCTCTATGTTGGCCCTTTTGCTTTTGATTTGAGGATCCGCTATTTTCTCAGTAATAATTTGTGGGGGTGTATGGATGGGATACACATTATTCATTCCTAGCTTTTCCAGATGTGTTGCTTTTTTATTTGGTAATGTTTGTTGATTTGGACTATAATATGAAATTGAGCCAAAAAGACTTGAGAGCAATTTCTTTTGCATTTTGCTTTCATCTAAGTTTAAGGAGATGCATCTTGTTTTGTTAGAGATGTTTTGAGTTTGTTTGTTGTTTCAAGTTTGGAGTATTTTGCTTTCATCTGGTTTAATCCCAAGACCCAACAAGCATTTAATCAAAACTTTAATTCTTCAAAAACTAAATTAAGAAAAAATTCATAATTGAGTTCAATAATTTTTATTTTCTGGTCAACAATTGAGTTCAATGATAAACTAACAAAGCCACTGCAAACTTAATTATTATTATTTTTGTCATTGGCAAACTTAATTTTCTAGTTCCACTTAAAACGTCTTTTGAAAAAATTCAAATCACATTCGGGCTGTTGTTTATCTTCAGGCCCATTGAAATATGGCAATAAAAGAGCACTTCTATATTATTAATTTTTTTTTTTTATTTTCAAATTATTCTTTACATTTACAATAATTTTTTTTATATATATATATTTTATACAAATTTTACCACTTAAAATAAATTAAATTAAGTAATTATAATTCTAAAATTTATTTAACTAAATCAAAATCTATATATTGATCAAAATTTATACATATTGTTTTGTTTTAAAATAAATTAATAAAAAAATGAAAGGTTAATATATAAATAACACAATTACATCAAATATAATATTATCTATAAAAAAAAATTATTATTATTAAATATTATATATTTTAAATTACAAAAACATAAAAATGTCTTTTATACTTGAGATTTTTTGTAAAACCAGAGTTTATTAATAATGAAGCTTTCTGAGTAAACAAGAAGGTTACTCCAAATCGGTAGGACTAACCAACACGACGACGACTAGAATCAATCAACCGTCGTCCTCCGAACCAAGCAAACTCCGATCCTTTATTAAATTCCACTCAGCCACCGTGGCTTCGAATATCTTACGACGGTTGTTCCCAGCTCGTACCCGAAGACCCGCCCCGATTATCCCTTTGACCCGGCTGGAGATGAACCTTTTCCGGTTCTGCTCCGGTCTGAGAGTCCTCGGCTACTTCATGATCCTTCTAGTCCTCGCCTTTGTCGCCGTATCTTACTACGCTGTCGTCGTCAACACATGGTGGCCGATCTTAATCGAAAACAACCGTAGAGCTCTCTCAGCTCTCGCCTGCTTAATCATCTTTGTCTTCCATTTCCTGGTAACTTCAAAGTCTCATCCTTTAAAATTAGGGTTTTGAAATTCTAGGGTTTTGGTGCTTAAAGTCTTATCCTTTAAGATTAGGGTTTTGAAATTCTAGGGTTTTGGTGCTTAAAGTCTTATCCTTTAAGATTAGGGTTTTGGAATTGCTAGGGTTTTGATGCTTAAAGTCTGATCCTTTTAAGATTAAGGTTTTGAAATTCTAGGGTTTTGCTGCTTAAAAGTCTTATCCTTTGCAGTTGATAATGCTGTTGTGGAGCTACTTCACTGTTGTGTTTACGGACCCAGGTTCTGTTCCTGAGCATTTCAGAAGAGAGCTTGGTGGTGATAGTTTGGAGGGTGGTGCTTTGACAGAACAAGGAGCTTTTGGTTACTGTCCGAAATGCAGGAATGTTAAGCCGCCTCGTTGCCATCATTGTTCTGTCTGTAAGGCATAACCAGACTTAGCTTGTGCTCTGTGCTGCTTAGTAGTGCAAATGCACAATATATGGTTCCTAATGTTATAGAAAGAAAGCTTTACTCAATTCATGTGTCCTTTGGGCAGGTCAAAGATGTGTTCTCAAGATGGATCATCACTGTGTTTGGATTGTTAATTGTGTTGGAGCGCGTAATTACAAGTTTTTCCTTCTCTTTCTGGTAATAAACTCCTTTCTGTTGTTATCTTAAGGTTCTGGAACTATATTTTGGTGTGTATTGGATGGGTTACTACTCGGTTTTACTGAGTTCTGTTTTTTGATTTGTAGTTGTATACTTTTCTGGAGACAATGTTGGACGTTGTAGTCTTGCTTCCTAGTTTCATTGAATTCTTCAGCCAAGCTATAAAGCATTCCTCTTCTCCGGGTCAACTAGCCTCCCTCGTTCTAACTTTTGGTGAGTGTGATACGGTTCTTTGACCTGAAAAGTGCTGAGCTTTTTTCCTTTGTCTCATTTTCATTCTTTATGTTTCTTACAGATTCTCTATCCCCTTGATGCAGTTCTTAACTTAGCGTTCGTTCTCAGCCTTCTCTGTTTCATAGTCATGCATTTCTCACTTCTCTCATCAAACACTACTTCAGTCGAGGTATGTTGGCTTTCTATAAACAAATCTAAAGCTTGTGCATACGATTCTCATTCACTAAATCATTGTTTTTTCAGGTTCATGAGAAGAACGGAGATGTCAGATGGAAATATGACTTAGGAAAGAAGAAAAACTTCGAGCAGGTGAGTCCTCTTGTGATCCTCCTTCCATGGAAATCGTTAGTTAACTTGATAAAACTCTTGCGGTGAAGGTTTTTGGGAAGAAGAAGGCTTTTTGGCTTCTCCCATTGTACTCTAAAGTTGATCTCGATAACATAACTTCACTTCAAGGCCTTGAGTTTCCGACTCGCTCTGGCATCGACCCTTGATTCGAACAACAACCAACCAACCAAACATCGTCGGAAAGCTCTCAGCCTTTCCAACAATGTAGATAACTCGCTTCTTAAAATGTATTCTGAAGACACATTACATTGTTGTGATAGTGAAATAGATTTGATTCATTTGTTACATGATGTTCTTCAGCTTATCTGATAAAAAACCAATGATTACTTGCAATACAAGTAAGTAATCACAGGTGATATCATGAGCAGTCTCAACCAAAAAATTTGGTTGGGTTCTCAGTTTCACTTTGTTAATAATCGAAACATAAACTGATTAGCACATTAAACAAAACAAGACAAAACAAGTTCTTTAAGTTCACTGATATTATTAAAGTCTCATAACTTAAAGAGAATAAGATCATACCACTCAACCCTAATCCCATCAGCAATCTTCTTACCAAACCAGAAACCCGTAAGGTTTCGATTTCCAATTTATATAACACATAAAGAAACAAACTACAAACAGATATCCAATACAGCAATTATCTCATTTTCTACTTGCTTCCTTTTTTCTATTAGCTGGGCTTGCTAGTAGGGCCTGTACCTCCGGCCTCCTCGGCTACCATCATGATCATCACTGTTCTCTCTCCCTGACCCTCTGCTTGAGCCATTATTCCGGTCACCTCTTCTTGGTCTTGGTGGTGGTGGTGCCATCTGCATACCAGGCTGCTGCCTGCATATAACATAAAACCCCATATAAGTTTTTAACAGTTCTGTTCTTTACGATAAAAAGAAAAGGAGAAACCAGTTTTAGTTAAAAGAACAATTTGACTTACAGAACATAGCCAACTCGGCCATCAGGAAGAAGCATTGGAACCATTTGCATCCCTGTTGGCATTGATCCTCTACCATAGATCATTGGCTGCTCAATGTAAAATTTAAACCAAAGTTTACACACAAATTGTTGATAATGGTTTCTTATAAATGACAAACATGTATTATCTTAATATATACCTGACTGAAGCTACCGGCAATACCCAAACCGGAACCCATAGCACCATAAGCAGGCGCAGTAAAACCACCAAACGTAGGAAGCGCAAAGGGAGCAGGTGCAGGTGCAGCACCATAAGAATAAGACGAGTCATGTTTTCTTTCAGCTTGGGGTTTAGCAAGCACAACTTCTAGCGGTTGACCTGTAGTTCACAAGTTTTTGGGATATTTTACTCAATAAACATATCATATCTTGAATTGAAAGTATAAAGATCATGTTACTCTATAGCTGTTTTAAGGACGAGATAATAAATAACTTACCGTTGATTTCATATCTCTCGGAATCTTTGACAGCCTTCAATGCACTAGACCTTTCAGCATAGTGGACGAATCCAAAATCACGTTTTCCACCCTTCCCAGGAGGTGTGACGATTTTAGTCACTTCCCCATGCCTCTGAAAGAGTTCTTTCAGTTGCTCTGTTGAAGTATTCTCTGGAATGTTCTTCACATAAAGAGCTTTCACCTGAGTATATAGCGCAAAAAAGTGATTGTTGAAAAGTGCTAGAGTGCAGATAGACAAAACCCTCTGTTTACAGAATACCTGAGCAGCAGCAGCAGAGTTCTCAGGAGAGCTTTTTGGGTCTGCCCAAGTCACTGTTGGTGCGTTACCCTCAAGCTTAAAGTTAGAATCAATCATTTTCTGCCTTGAATAGTCAGCACATGCATTGTTATAGTATAACACAAATGCAAAACCCCGGTTACGGGTGGAGTTTGTTGGGTCCTACATGAACCAATAAGATAATTAGTAAATGAATTAAGCAAAGACCATCTCTTGCCAATCAAACTAGATTTCTTACTTTTATGAGCTCAATGTTCTCCACTCCAGGACCAACCTCCTCTATGACTTTTCTAAACTCATCCTCAGTCCAGTTCTTTGGGATGTTACCAATAAACAACCTATTCTTAGTTTCAGAAAGGGAGCATCTTATGGTTTTTCCCTGCACAGAAAGAAGAAGATAAGTACAATGTAAATTAGCAATAATCGATAAGTAAAGGTACAGTTAAGGGTTGAGAATTGCCTTAAACTCTTTACTGTGCAACTCCTCAATGGCCTTTTGTGCAACGTCTTTCGTTTTGAAACCCACAAAAGCATAGCCTTTGCTCTCACCAGAGTCCCTATCTTTCATCAGTCTCACCTAACAAAAGAAAAAGTTAAAAGTCAGCAGAAAATACAACAAGCTTAGATAGGACACAAAGATTATCCTTGTTCCAACCTCAAAGATCTCGCCTATAGCTTCACATAGATCCCTCAGGTCCTCTTCTCCAACATCCCTCGGGAGGCCGCCAATGAAAACTTCAGAGCCATGAGGAGGAAGTGAGAGAAGAAGGGAGTACTTCTCCCTTTCTTCTTCATCAATAGGAGATTTCTCTTCATCTTCAGCTGTCTCAATATCGATATGGTTATCATCATCATCTTCAGCTGTCTCAATATCGATATGGTTATCGTCATCATCTTCAGCTAACTCTTCCCTATCCCCTCCTTGATTGCCACCTTCAGCATCATCATCATCATCGTCTTCTTCTTCCTCTTCCTCTACATACTCCTCTACTTGCTCCTCCTCCACTTCATCCTCCATCTCACTGTAGCTGCCTTCCTCGAAATCCACACGGTCGTCAACATCTCGAGCGTCAGACATATCTGGTCATCCAATAACCATGCTTAAAATGAGAAATGCTCATTCTTTCGTTTTCTTTATACACAGAATAAGAGTGTTTCATGTTTAGTGAGGATCAAAACATGGTTACAAGGTTCTTTTAGTGGTAGAGATACAGCAAAACTTTGAAAAGAAAGATGAAAACTTTGTGGAAGTAAATGCGAGAAAGATCAAAACTTTGTGTTTGATTCCAGATCCAGTTTCCCTTAGAAGCTCCAAAACTTATGAAACAGTTAATAATTTAAGAGGCAATACCCGAAACACCCAATCAAATTCGAGATCGTAACTCTCACACATCTCCCCAGAAAACAAAACCCATTAACGGAAACGAGATATAATCGAGACCCAGAAGCAAATTACTCACCAGATCAGGTCAGAAACAAGGGAAAAAATCTGAACTTTGTAACTAGGGTTTGTTTGATTTTTTTTTTAATTTAGGGAGGGAACAAAAACAAAGAAGATGAGAGAGATCTACGAAACAACATATGAATATGAAAAGATGAAATCAAGAGTTTTCTCTGCATACCAGACTCGTGTTTTGTTTTCGAATTGGATAATTTGGTTGAGAGATATCCGACGATAAAAACTGTTTTTTTACTCAACAAAGCTCGTCGGCTATATCTTCATCTCCGGTGGAACAGAGAGCCTTTACCACTCACATGGGCTATGATCTCCTGTAACGCACCATTTCCACAACCATAGAAAACGCTTTTAAGGCCCATTTTGTTTATATTCAACCCCATTGCTACCTACTTCTCCATGAGAGGCCCGTATGAGATCATCTTAGACATCCGTAATGTTTTTTTATTAGACTTGAATGTTAAATTTATTTCAAAAGAACAAAATCTTTTTTACATCGTGTTACTTGTATAAAAAGCTATATTTGAAAAAGTCTATCTTTTCCTATTTTTCTCCAATATTCCCTCCATTTCTTCTTTTTAAAATTTTGTCTTGTGCCAAAATCTCATTCCTCCATCAAAATTGGCATCTCTTTTCTTCCTAACATAGTGAATTTATTTTTCATGTTCTTGTCAATCGACCTGATCAACAGAATCACTCGTGAGAAAGGCTCCTCATGTCTTCTCCTATTCTTTCCCCTCCAAATAGTATGAATGGATGATTGAAATATATATCTTATAATAAACAACTTTAGCTTACTTAGAGTTTGATCTTTAACTAGTCTCATCATGCTCCTCCGATTCACAGAATTGTGGTTACCTAATACTCCATTCATCAAAGCTTCCCATATTTGAGTTGAATATAAACATTCAAAGAACAGATGATCCATAGTCTCAATCGGATCTTGACATAATATGCATGAAACATCAACATTTCCATTCCAGTGCCTCATTCTTTCACCTGTTGAAGTCTTTCATGCACAGTAGTACACATCATGAAATGAAAGAATATTTTGGTGTTGCATATTTAAACCACACATCTTTATACGAGTACCAAAGATGATGTTATTCTCTGATAACTTGCCAAGTTTCTCTCAAGGAGAAGTCTTTCTTATACACTCATTTCCCATTCTTTCACATAGATATATCTTCCTCATCCACTATAGTGATTTTATATCTCTCAATCTCAAGATTGACTCTATTGAAAATCTGAATACGATGATACATTTTCCTATGATTCTACTAGCATCAACTGTTGCATTCCCCGATATCCCCAAATCTATATAGCCTTTATCACTTAGCATATCCTTTAGACAGTCCAAAGAAGACCACGACTCATGCCAAAAGGAAGCTTTCCTGCTATTTTTAACTTTCACTCGGTAAAATTGCTTGGCTACCTCTTGACGTTTTAAAACCTTCTTCCACATCCATGATCATGTGTGTGGTTTTTCCTTTACAGTCCATAGTGAACCCTTCCTGATGAGATGCACCTTTATCCAATTGACCCAAAGCGAGTGTGAAATTAGAATCCTCCATACTAGCTATAGACAAGTTATTGGATTCAATTCTTTCAACAACCTTAATCCCAAACTTCCTTCTTGCTTTGTTTGACATATATCTTTCCATGCTATTCTTGCATTCCTTGTATTCAATTCCTGACCAAACCACATAGATCCTAAACAAATCTTTTCAATTTCCTTCACATAAGCACTATAAAGTCTAAATGCATACATCCATAAATTAGTGAAACTTGTGATTACCGAATTAATCAATTGTAGTCTCCCAACATATGACAAAAATCGGTCTGTTCATGTGCTTATCCTCTTCCTAATCTTTTCAATTAATAGAAGATATTCTGGAATTGACATACTCTTAGTTAGTAATCTAGTAGAGATAACACCAAATAAAGCACTCAAAGAGATCATGTTGCAAAAGGTGATTCAATATTTCTTCTTACTTCTAATTAGTAATATCAGCCATGAATAATGTAGATTTGTCCATACTAATCTTCAGACCCATTATTTTATCAAATTTCTCAAATATTTCCAGAATCCCTCTACACACCTTAGTTCCATCAGCAAAAACCATCGGATCATCTACAAAACATCCGTGCTGTTTCTCTCAGAGAGATGAAACCTGCGTGCTGTTTCTCTCAGAGAGATGAAACCTGCGTGATGTTTCTCTCAGAGAGATGAAACCTGCGTGCTGTTTCGCTTGATATCCTTTCGTTCTTTTCACAAAAGAAAAGCCGAATTAACAAACGAAGGGCCCAATTGATTAAAAGGTACAAATGGGCCTTTTAAGAAACCCTAAGCCCAAAATTTCTAGAGATGTGCTGTATTTATAAATGTCGATAGTTCCCTGCAAACCCTAGTCTTGTCTTTTGAAGCGGCGCCATCTTACAGATTCCAATCGCAGTCTGAGAGGTAACTTCATCTTCAAAACTTCTCACTTGTTCCTCTCTGATTCGATTTGTAAACCGTTTGATATTATATTTTGTTGAGATTTGAAACTGATATTGTTTTTGTCGCAGAGACAATGTCGACAGTGGGAGAACTTGCTTGCAGCTACGCCGTTATGATACTTGAGGACGAGGGCATCGCAATCACTGTATCCTCCTCTTCTTCTTCTTCTAGATCTTATCTATTTGTTTTCATGTTAGTTCTGTTAATTATCGAATCTTACTTGTGTCGAAATGAATATATAAGCTTTCTGTAGGTTGTCTGATTAGGATAAGGTGTTGTGTTTGGTTCTCTATAACCCTGAATCGAATGAAGCATTGTTTGTTGTAGATTATTACATCTTTAATGCTATGTTTGTTTTTGTTTTAACGTTAACAGTGTCCTAATGATAATGTTGTTAATTTCATTCTAATCTTGGTCAACTTGTCCGTTGGTTTTGATTAAATTGTCTTTGTTTTTATGTTTATTTCCTTTCCATGACCCTATTGTCACTAGGCTGACAAGATTGCGACTTTGGTCAAAGCCGCTGGTGTGGAGATTGAGTCATACTGGCCAATGCTATTCGCCAAGATGGCTGACAAGCGTAACGTCACTGACCTCATCATGAATGTTGGTGCTGGTGGCGGTGGAGGTGGTGCACCTGTTGCTGCCGCCGCACCTGCTGCTGCTGGAGGTGCTGCTGCTGCTGCTCCTGCCAAGGAGGAGAAGAAGGATGAACCAGCTGAGGAGAGCGATGGTGATCTTGGATTTGGCTTGTTCGATTAGTTTCTCTCCTTGTTTTACTGTTGCTTTAGTTCATTTGAGATTTTCAGTTTTGGCATTTTCAAGATTACTACTAAACTGGTCCATTTGTTATGTTCTCGCCTTCAAATTTGCAGTCTCTTTTCTTGTTTGATCTTTGAAGTAAGAAATTAAGAACAATGAAAACCAGACTACGATGCTCTAGGATTCTAAGTATCTAATAATGTTGTCCTAACAGTGTTAATACCTAATAACATTTTCCTGACAGTTGAACTAACTAAAATAATAGTATAAATATCCTAGAGTATGATGATGTCCTATCAGTGTATATAACTGATTATGATGTTGTAATTTTCAAGAAATCGATACCCTAATTCATTGCTAGACGTTAATTATATGATTTATAGAAGATTATCGATTGGATGGTTGATTAGGTCAATATTTAAATTGAACTTTTAAAAAATTGTTTTAGATAAATTATTTCATTTATTTGTCGACTAAGTAGACTTGTCTATACCTTGTCTTTACCGATTTTAGAAGAGAATGCTACTAAGTATTTTGCACGAAAAAAAAAAGAACATTACTAAGTATTAAAAAACAGAACACATGTGAAAAAGCATAGCAATAAAATACCCTGATACAAATATGAAATAAGTAATAATAATGTTCTTAAACCGTAAATAACTGATAATGATTAAAAACATGATAATGATTTTCCAAAGTCTAGATAACTAATAGTAATGTCCTAAAATTATAATTACTTTTAATTCCGTCCGAGAAGGGGAACCCTCTGTCTCACACAGAAGTTTTACTTTACTTTTTTTTTTTTAATTGGGTCGTTTAATCAGACTCAGATCGTCGGCTAGTGCCGGCGGTGAATGTCCATCGGAGAGTTCGAAGAACCAATCTGCTACTTGACTCAACAGAGACTAGAGAAAGTTCACAAGTCTAACATGGAACTCGATCTCGATTCGTTTCTAGTATCCGACTCCGACTCCGAACCCGATTCGGATCCTTCCTCCGTTCCTCACCGTACCATCGACGAGATTCTCAACGCCTCCAGTTCCTCATCTCCCTCTTCTTCTCCACCATCGTCTCCGCCGTTACTCAAACGGCGGTATCCAAACGCCGCGGTGAGACCTCAATCCGAAATACTTCGTGGAATCCCTAGCGTAACCGATCCGGCACGGCGGAGTCCAGCATCGATTACTTCTTTGAGGCAGTTGCCGTTGCCGTCGCTATTCGCTGGAGTACGGTCCAATGTGAAGCCCGGCGCGGCGCTTGCGGCGGCTGTGGCTGCTTCCAGATTGGTTCCTACGCCGCACGCTGCTATCATCAAGTCAAGGAGAGCTAGTAGTGCCAGTAGCGAGTTGATTTTGGGCGCCGGAGAAGAAGAAGAAGAAGAAGAGGTCTTATCATCAAATGGAGATTCTGTGGAGGATGTGGATCAAGATAAGGAATCTCAAGTAATGGAAGTTCAAGCTAGTGATGTTGACGAGTATGAGAAAAACTCAGAGACTGACTTAGTCACTGCCTCCTCTGGTGTTGATGTTGAAGAAGACGCCGGAGATGCTGCTGTTGATGGCGTGAAAGATGAGACAATGTTTGTTGCTTCTTCGTCGGAGTCTCAACAATTGAATGGTTCTGATGATGTTAAGGTAAGCAATGGTGAGGATTTGAGTGATGGAGATGTTAAGAATGATGATTCAGATGTTATTATACCGGATTCTAAAGAAGAGGAGAGTGTTGATGCTTTTATTGCTGATGATGGGAGCTCAGTGTCTGGCATTTCGGAGCTTGTAGAAGAGAGGATTGAGGAGATGGAAAAGAAAGGATGGGTAGTAAAAGGGAGAAACTGAAATCGCGTTCTTTTAGGAAGCAGCTTGTCCTGGCTGAAGAGTTTGAGAAGAAACAAGCATATACTGGTTTGCATTGGGAGGAAGGAGCTGCTGCTCAGCCAATGAGACTTGAGGGTGTTAAGATCGGTTCGACGAATTTAGGTTACTTTGATGTTGATGCTAACAATATCATCAGCCGAACCCTTTCTTCACAGGCATTTAAGCGAGACCATGGTTCTCCTCAGGTTTTGGCTGTTCATTTGAATTTTATTGCGGTGGGTACGTCCAAGGGGGTCATCGTCGTTGCACCAAGTAAATATTCTTCTGATACTGCAGATCAGATGGAATCAAAGGTTGTCTTATACATCATTGCTCATGTTCATCTATAAGTTATTTGTACAAGGGAATTTTATTATTATCTGGGCAGATATTTGCTCAAATGATTCACATTTATGTCTACAAAACTGTAGTTGATTTGGCTTGGTTTACAAGGAGAAAGATCTCAGTCCCCGGTTACCTCAGTTTGCTTCAATCAGCAAGGAGGCCTCCTGCTAGCCGGTTATGGTGATGGACATGTTACAGTTTGGGACGTGCAGAGAGCATCGGCAGCAAAAGTGATCACTGAACACACTGCACCAGTAGTATATGCGTTTTTTCTAGGCCGGGATTCTCAAGGTTCTCGCTCATTCAAAATCATTACAAGTGACACTAAGGGTGTTGTTTTCAAACATACTTTCTCTTGGACTCTGCTGTTGAATATGTATACAGTAAAAACGCAGGTAAAAAATTGGTATTTTGTAAAATCATGGTTGCTTGTGATTTTGTGTCTGTTTTCTACTGGTGTCTTGTTCAGCGCTACTGACTTTGATGAATGGGTTTGTACGCCTTGTTTTGATTTCAACAGTGTCTTCTCGATGGGCAAAAAAATGGAACGGTTCTCTCGGCATCACCTCTGCCTGATGAACTTTTTGAAAGCTCCTTGGCCTCTTCTAAGGCGGGTAACACTGCAACTCCATCCAGCAGTATAAGCAGCATGGTGGGAGGTGTTGTTGGGGTTGATTCAAGTTGGAAGCTCTTTAATGAGGATTCGTCTGCGGTGGAAGAAGGGGTTGTCGTATTTGTAACCTATCAAACTGTATTGGTGGTAAGGATTCCAGATATTTTTTCGTATTCAATGTACTTAGGCTTCTGGAAATGATCTTCTTCTGTTTTCTACAGGTAAAGCTCATTCCAAACTTGGAGGTGTATGCGCAACTTCCTAGGCCTGAAGGGGTTCGGGAGGGTTCCATGCCATACACTTCCTGGAAATGTTCAACGGGTAATCATGATTGGTCTCCCATTAAAACTGTGTGCATTGCTTATTTTGTTTAAGAATTTTGCAGAAAACTCTTCTAAGGAGGCTGAAGATAGGGTTTCGTTTCTTGCCATTGCCTGGGATCGCAGAGTTCAGGTTGCCAAGTTGGTAAAATCAAACTTAAAGGAATATGCCAAATGGTCGCTTGACAATGCTGCTATTGGTGTGGTTTGGCTGGATGATCAGGTGTGTATACAAATATAGATAAGTATCTAAGCAAATGCATATTGGTGACTTATCTGTTTTTCTCTGCATACTCAGTTGCTGGTGATCCCAACTGTGACGGGACATTTGTATCTGTTTACAAGAGATGGTGTGGTAATTCACCAGACAAGCTTTTCTGTGGATGGTTCTTCGGGGAATGACCTGATTTCTTATCATACGTACTTTACAAATGTCTTTGGAAATCCTGAGAAAGCTTATCACAACTCTGTGGGTGTCAGAGGGGCTTCAGTATACATTCTCGGGACTGCACGTCTTTTTATCTCCAGACTTTTGCCATGGAAGGAGCGGGTTGATGTTTTAAGGAGAGGAGGTGACTGGATGGGTGCTTTTAACATGGCAATGTCACTTTTTAATGGGCAAGCTCATGGGGTTGTTGACCTCCCCAAAACTGTGGACGCCATAAGGGAAGCCATAGCACCCAGTTTAGCAGAGTTGCTACTTTCCTATGTAGATGAAGTATTTTCTTATATCACAATAGCCTTTTCCAGTCAGATTGAAAAGAATGGAGTAACTCATGAGCCAAGCAGTGGAACCAATAATGTCAATTCAGAGATAGAAGAACAATACAATCGTGTTGGTGGTGTTGCCGTTGAATTCTGTGTTCATATTAACAGGATGGATTTGCTCTTCGATGAGATATTTTCCAGATTTGTGGCTGTACAACAAAGAGGTATTTATTTCAGATATATCCATCAACTTCCTCTGAAACATCAGATTCAATACCAGTCCAACTAGTTAAATGTTTCAAATATGCGTACTACATGAGGACTGGACTAGTTCCGTATAGGTTATCATGTTCGGTTTCTTTCTTCTCTCAACTCCTTAGAGCTTTTAGTCTACCGATCTTGCGATAGCTTATGTTAGTATCTCCTTTGGGTTAGTGTTTTTCATACAACACATGCATGTTGTGCTGCGTAACACGTATCTTTTTCATTACTTTTTGAGTCCATAGAGTAATACAGAATGCACATGCTTTGGAATCTGCTGTTCTTTTTGCGCTCGCTTCTTGACTAATAATCTCCTTGTATCTAGATACATTTTTGGAGCTTTTGGAGCCTTATATTTTAAAGGATATGCTTGGATCGCTTCCTCCAGAGGTATCTTTTGTGAACTGTAAGTTGTTTCCTCAAGAGTTTCGTGGTATTTGTTTAAGATTTTTTGTTTGTTTCATCTCAGATTATGCAAGCTCTGGTAGAACATTATAGTAGGAAAGGATGGCTACAAAGAATTGAGCAGTGTGTTCTTCACATGGATATTTCTTCCTTAGATTTCAATCAGGTCTTTGCAAGACAATTCCACCTGTCCGTTTGGTCTTTTCTTCAATAAGTTGATGTAGTGTTATGCTTGAATATTGACATTTTCTTCATTGGTACTTAGGTTGTCAGAATTTGCCGTGAGCATGGGCTTTATGGGGCCTTGCTCTATCTTTTCAACAAAGGGTTGGATGACTTCAGGTCACCTCTGGAGGAACTTTTGATTGTCTTCCGGAACAGTGAGAGACAAAAGGCTACAGCCATTGGGTATGTTATGTGAAGTCGTTGCGCTTTGTTCCGGCTGATAAAACTTTTGTGCAAACTGAACTTGAGAGTCCCCATCTCGCTTGAGAGGAAAACCTAAAATTCAAAAGGCCCATTCCTTTCCATCTAATATAACGCATATAGCTAATTGCAATATTTTCTGTATAACGCAATATAATTGGTTACATAAACAAAGGTATAGTGGGCAGCCGCATTAGTGACGAGTCTTTTTTCATCTATTTTCTTATTCAGGTACCGAATGCTTGTTTATCTGAAGTACTGCTTTCTTGGTTTGGCTTTTCCACCAGGTAGGATTCTACTATGGGTTCACTGCATGTTTTGATCTGCAGTTGACTTAGTATGGTATCCGGTGATAACCTATTAACTTATATAGTCTTTTTTCCTCGCACAAACTTAAAACTTATTTTGGGTTTTATCTGCAGGGCATGGAACCCTGGTTCATTCGCGCTTGCCATCCCTTAGGACTGAGTTGATTCAGTTTCTACTGGAGAAATCAAACGCCCATGATTCTAGTAGATGTGTAACATCTCCACGGATTTACTTGAACCTCTACCATCTGCTAGAGATGGATACTGAAGCCACTTTAGATGTCCTAAGATATGCATTTGCAGAAAGTGAAATGGTCAATCATGAGAGTCATTTGCTGGAGTCTGGTGAAGTAGGTTTAGAGTCCAAGATCGATGGCAGTATCCCGGAAGTTAGATTTAACGATATGTTGATCCAGAATGTGATAGCTGCCCTAGTCTATGTTATTGATGGCTTAAGTCATCTTGACGAATCTGGCGATCCAGATGATTCAAAATCAGAGAAAAAGTGGCCCTCTAAGGAAGATACGAGTCATCTATTTGAGTTTGTTGCATATTATGCAGCACGTGGTAGAGTTAGTATTCCCAAGAGCGTATTGGCACAGATTTTAGACTACTTAACATCAGATCAAATTCTTCCGAGTTATAACATGTCTCCTAAAATGAGAGAGAACCAATTTCTAAACGTTCTGCAAGCTGTACCGGAGACTGATTGGGATGTAGCTTATGTGTCTCAAATTTGTGAGAAGGCACATTTTTATCAGGTATCCTCTTGGTAGACTTTTACCATTCCTATATAGCGTGCTTGCAATGCTAACTCTGTAATATTCTCCTTAATCTCTGTTTATGGTTTTTAATTTCTAGGTCTGTGGCTATATTCATACTATTGGTCGACGATACATTGCTGCTCTAGAAAGCTACATGAAAGAGGCAGAGGAACCCATACATTCGTTTTGCTACGTGAACAAGATGATTTCACAGCTGAGTGGGGATGAATTCAGTTCTTTTCAGTCTGCAGTAATTGATAGGATTCCTGAGCTCCTTGAATTGAGCAGGTAACTACTATAGGTGGATTTTTTTTCTCTATTGATTAGGTATAGTGGAGTCGGATAATCTTTGAATTTTGCAGAGAAGGAACATTCTTCCTGATCATTGATAATCTGAAAGACAACATCACACGCATTCAAGAGCAGCTCCATTCTCATCCAAGAAGCTTGTTCCTTTATCTCAAGACTGTCATTGAGGTTCACTTGTCTGGGAGTCTTGATTTTTCTCGTCTAAGAAAACATGAAGCAGTGGATAGTTTGGGTGAAAACACTAGAAGGAATATACCCAAAGAAGCTGAGCTTTATTTGGAAGTACTTGATGGCTTTCCCAAATTCATTCAAGATAATCCAGTCATTGTGACTGATGACATGATTGAGCTTTACTTGGAGGTATAGCACTTATGAAAACCTTTTCAGTTTAATTTCTTTCTGCTGTCTTGATTTTACCTTATCAAATGCATTAGTTAACTCTTAAATAGTTATCTCCTCTGAAAACAGTTTTTGTTTTTTGTTTTTTGGTTTGTGACTGTAATTACAGAAGCCAATGAACGATTGTTAGGTCTGTCAAAGTATCCTTTCCCTCTTTAGTTGTGATTTTGAAAAGATTTTCAACTATTCTGATTTGCTTAAATTACAACAGATATTTGTTTGGTTTCCTGAAAAGTGATATGCTTGCGAGTTGCTAGCTCACAGCTTGTTCTTGATTGCTCTTTCTTTTTGTGGGTCCTTGGAATTATTTGGAATCATCGAATTGTTCAGTGCTGATGATTCTTTGTGTACTTTTACAGCTGTTATGCAAGTATGAACCGAAGTCAGTCTTGAGATTCCTCGAAACATTTGATAACTACAGGGTGGAACACTGTCTACGCCTCTGCCAGAAATATGGAATTGCAGATGCAGCAGCATTTCTATTGGAGAGGGTCGGTGATGCAGCAAGTGCGTTGTCACTTACACTCTCTGGACTCGGTGAAAAATTTGTCGCCCTTGAAAATGCAGTGGCTTGCCTAATCTCAGAACTAAAGTTGGGTCCTAGCGAAGTAGCCACCTCGGAACAATCCAACAGTGCTCTAGAGTTAAAGGAGGTCCGTACATTTGTTAAAAATAAAAAAATTCGCCCTGTATGGGTCGCTCTCTCATACTGTTTCTAATCCTTCAGGTAAATGACATACAAGGTGTTCTGCAAGCCTGTATAGGATTGTGTCAACGCAACACTCCTCGCCTTAATCCTGAAGAGTCGGAGATTCTTTGGTTTCGCCTTCTTGACACGTAAGCCTGATCATACATCTGATGACTAGTAATCAATTTCTCATCATGCCAATTAATACTCACGTCATAGTTACTCTTTATATATGCATTCGAAATCATTTTGGAGTTAACAAGCCTGAACCGAGCACTACTAGCTATTTATTTAGGTATATCATGATCATAATTTTGTCCCTTCATGCTCCACGCAGTCTCTCAGAGCCTTTGATGGATTCATATCGGGAACCAAGGAATGTCGATGAAATAAACAAAGGTCCTTCCAGTGTTAAATCATTAGAACTGTGTGTAGATGAAGCAGTTGACACAATCAAGTGGAGGATTCCACGCTCAGATACGGCGCTTACACAGATCCTGAGGAAGCTCATGTCCCAGTTTGTCAAAGAGATTGTTGAAGGAATGATAGGGTATGTTCGTCTCCCAACAATCATGTCAAAACTTCTTTCTGACAACGGTACGCAAGAGTTTGGTGATTTCAAGCTTACAATATTGGGAATGCTTGGAACGTATGGCTTTGAGCGGAGAATACTGGTATGTGTATACAATCTCTAGTGCATTTAGTTGGTTAAATAATGTCTCTTGAGATGTTTTATTAAAACTATCCTCTAACTCGAGACAGGATACTGCAAAGTCTTTAATCGAAGAGGATACATTCTACACCATGAGTTTACTCAAGAAAGGTGCTTCTCACGGGTATGCACCAAGAAGTTTGCTTTGTTGTATATGCAATTGTCCTCTCACCAAGACGTTTTCTACTCTTCGTGTACGTGTTTTCAACTGTGGCCACGCAACACATCTGCAATGTGAAGTGTCAGAGAGTGAAGCTTCATCATCATCATCAAGTCATGTCTCTTCATCAGGTTGTCCTGTTTGTATGACCAAGAAGACGACACAGAACTCATCCAAAGGTAAATCATTCTATCTAGACTATGGACTGATAAGCACAGTTTCTTCAACCACCGGGACTTCACAACGCACCTGGCCTTACTCGCATGAGAATGAAATGATCGATCATTCTCACAGCCAGCAAATATCACGAGTAAGCAGCCTCTCGATAATACATTTCATGAAACCTTTTGTGATTAGGTAAATCACTAGACAATAATTAGGGCTTTATAGGAGATTACCGATTTTCTAAGGGAAAATCTCTATACATTTTTAAAGTTTTTGTCACAAAATATACCTTAAAGAAAAAATAATCAAAATAGAATTTTGAACTTTTTAATTCTTTTAATTTTAAACTTTACCTCCAAAACTTCACCCCATAACTATAAATCTTAAATCTAGATTAGTTATTCATCTTTTCTGAACAGCTACACTGATTAGAAGAAAACATTTCGTTTAGAACCAATTTGCTTTCGGTTTAAGCGGGTTTAGACTGATTTTTAGAACACTGACTAAAAATGTTTTGAACGCTGCAGTTTGAAATGCTAACGAAGCTACAGAAAGATCAAAGACTGGTACAGATAGAGAGCTTACCTCGGTTAAAGCTTTCACCTCCGGCTGTGTACCACGAGAAAGTGAGCAGAGTCTCGGGTTTTACACCGGGAGAGAGCAGCGGTAAGGACGCGAAACCATCTCAAAGTGGACTGATGAGTAAGAAAACGAAAGCCAAAGCATCGATTTTTCGGCCAAGACTTGGTAAGTCCTTTTCTTTTATAGGGCCAAGAAGAATCTGTAATTGGGATTATGACTGACATTGATGTTGTGTGTTAAGCTTTTGGAAAAGACAAGACGAGCAGAAGATAAGGAAGCTTCTCACAATTTGATATCTTTAACCGGTGCGGCCTAGTGACAACAAACTTGATTTGCATGAAAGGGCTCGAGAGGTTTTTTTGGTTCTGTTGTGTAATTAGAAGAAAAAAGTTAGTTGATGGTAACTTTATTTGACTTCTTGATGTATTGTATAGCGGCAAAAGAGTAATAAAATTTAATAAAAACAGGGTGTGTATTTGATTAGAAGTTCTTCTAATGATTTGTAAAAATGACAAATATACAATTATTTAAATATAAATTTTAAAAAATTAGTGTTATTAAACTAGCTAGATTGATAGAAACCTTTGTATGACCAGAAGATGTTGAGCAAAAGTAGTTAGTGCGAGGTTGGTGAAACGATGATATTAGAGTAGGCCATTCATTGGGTCTTCTTGCACGTTACGTTATGCGAGCTCATCATTACATCATATTCATAGTTTCTTGTTACTTTAAAAGATTTTAAATGCCAAGAATAATAAATGAACTATTTATTTATCTTCTCGAATGGACATAAGCATACAAACAATACGATGATTCAAATAAAATTTGTACGACTAAACTTTTGGCGAACATACGGACATGTTGTTACTTCACTTCTCCGGACCCAGAAAGATACACAACCAAGATAATAAAAGTAACGGTAATTCTAAAAGACTTTCTCAACAAACATCATGTCATGATACGAACCTAAACGTAAGAAAGAACTTGATGATAGATTTAGGCTAAAGCTTTTTTTAAACCTTAATCTCATTTCGAAATCAACAGATTAGTTTTGGCGATTATTCTTTTATTAATCAATAAAAAAATTCTTATCTAGGTCTTAATCATAAATCTAATGCATCAAAAAAAAATATTTTACAGGCTACTGAGATTTTCAAGATTGATAAGCATTATACATCATCTTTAGGGAATATATCCTGTTTCCACAGCCAACCTTATCCTGAACCTTATGCGATTCTAATATAAAGATATAAAGAATGCAAAAAGAAAAAGGATATATTATTTATCATGCAGATCCTAGCTTGTCTTAGGAAGATTTGACATCAGTAGCTAGAAAAATATTTGTTGAATATATAAAGGGTAAGAATCATACTTTTCTCAATTGGTTTTCAATACTAAACTCATGATCATAAGCCTAAACTTAACATTATCGAAAAGAAGTATCAACAGTTCCATGAGCTTTGTATCAACACTGGAGATAGATGATGATCCTTCAGCAGTCGATTAATTAATTTAGTTTTTATATTTTTTTGGGTTTCCATAGAGGAATATACTTAATACTCCTTCATTCAATATATATATATATATATATGATGTTACAAAGTAGATAAAAAAATTCAATTTTACTAGAAGTTTGATATCACTTTTCAAATTTATCTTTTTTTAAATAACCATTTTCATAATTACCTTAAGTTTAGTGATAAAAAAAAAAATTAACTCTCATAAACCATTTATAAATGTTTAACAATAATTTATAAATATTTATAGAAGTTTATAAATCAAACCACATCTCCTAAATACAAAACTTTAACATTTGATTGAATATTTTACACTAAAGAAAATTAATTTATTATACTCCCTCCGTTTTGTAAAAGTATCAGTTTGACATATTTCACGTGAATTAATAAAAGTACAAAAATAATAATATGTCATTATTTATTATCTAATTAAATAAATGGAAATCATTTAAATAAAAATTCATTAGTCATTCAAAAAGGCAAAATATAAATTTAATATGTAATGTAACAATCCGTTTATGATTGGTTTTAAGATTTCTCGTTAGGTTTGGTACGAATCAAACCTCATTCTTGTGTAAATACGTTTAAAAAAATGATACTTAATTTGTAGTATTTTTAGCAATTTAAGAACATAAGAAATTGATACACACCATATATATATATATATATATATATATAATTTCTTTTACACCATATTATATTAAGGCAAGAAGCTGCTGAGTTAACAATAACTAGACACAGAAACGACTTCAAAGTCAACTCCCACATACAGCTTATCCTTCACCAAATATGGTTCAACAAGTTTCGTCAGACACATGAAATCCGCAAAGCCCAAAGATTCCTTCAACCAACTCGAACCTGAAAACAAAGAGCATTATAAATAATAGTTTTTTTTCAAAATTTATATAAAATAGTATTCAAAATTTTCGAGAAAATTAAAAAAAAAAATCAATTAAGAAACATATATACATGTTTTCTCAACGTGATTCCTGTTAACTTGATCCAAAACCCTCAGCTTAAATTTCGCGAAAGTCAATGACTTTGGCGAACTGTTGATAAACCCTTCTGGTAACAGATACACAGAAAATGATTCGTCTCTTTCCTTCTCAAACCCTCTTGGATGAACTTGAATTCTCCTGATCACACACCCAACATGCAACATATTTAGTACGGTTCACCATTTTTATTATGTCAAATCTCTTAAATAGACTTTATAAAATTTGTCACAAAATAGAATTCAAAGAAAAAAAAAACCAAATAGATCTTTTATTTAAAAAATAATAATATTTTTTTATATTTTTTAATTTTAAACCTTATTTTCAAAATCTCACTCCATAACTCTAAACAGTCTAAATTAGTTAACACAATGAATATAAATATATATTTACATATTTTATTAAAATTTATTTTGATTATTTTTTTCTTTAATTTTTTTTTTATTGTTAAAAACTTTTTTAAATCTATGTTAAGGTATTTTTTTTATTATTATGATTTCTTTTGTATAGAAGTAAGATAAGAACTGATCACCAATTCCTGTTTCCAACCACAAATTCATGAGAATGGTGAGCCTTCTCAGGCTCGAACGACGAGAACCTGGTCATCATCCAAGTGACTTTGTGGTTGAGAGGTTTCTCAATTAAGCTAATACATTCGGCTGTTCCGGAAGCAGCAGGTTCAATCCCATGAAGCTTGACACCACACATACAACAGTCTCCAATAAGGTACCCGTTCCTCTCAAGATCAACACGAGATATAAGTTTTGGATCCCCCTCACTAGACTTTGCTACATGGATACCAAATTCAAGGGGGCCTGCATGCACACATAACACATCAACATATATATATATCGACCACGTACAGATATAATATATGTAACTAGAGAGGACGAGAGACCAGAAGATTTCCGGTCTGGCTCTAGTTGACTGACGACAAAGACCTCATATTCAATGTTCACATTTACCGAAGCTTGACTCTTTAAGAGGATAGAGACATAACCATTTGCGTCCGTACTCCCATTTGGATACACACGAAGTGTCCTGGTTTCATATCATGTCAAGAAAGGTTAAGATTTGTTTTCTTTTTCTTCTCTTCTTACAATAAGTGTTTTTTTTGAAGAAAAAAATTGTTAAAGATAGGCATGCGCGTTCGGGTATTTGTTCGTTTCGGATCGGGTTTTTCGTGTTCATGTTCTATTTTTGATACGTTATATGTCCCATAATAGTAAATTTGTAATTATGGATCGAGATCGGATATAATACATTAGTTTTGGATCGGTTTTGTATCACATCTTAAAACTAATAAAGTAATCATATATCGTTCAAATTCGGGTTACATCAGATCGGTTCAGATATACCCAAAATAAAATCTAAATTTAAAAAGCAAAACACAAGAAATATATACTTATTTATATAAAATTGAATAAACCCGATTATCATATGAATTATATTGTAATTATCTACGAATAATTTAATATTTGTTTCTTTCTCTTGTTTAAAATAAGTAATGAATATCTTGGATTGATTTTCAATTTGGAATGAAAAGAGTTGAAAAGAAGTTGTTAATAATAGATTACCAAGGGAAATTTAAGGTAGTTATTTAAATGTTAAATACTTATTGTTAGATAACATATCAAAATAAATATGAAATCGAATGATTGAAGTACATATTTATGTTTCAAATATTTATATTATATACTAATTTGGACATTCGGATCGGTTTCTTAAAATTTTTTTGGGTTTTTCGGGTTACCTGTCGGATATGCTTTGTAAAACCCTACAAAACCTAGTAGAGTATTTTTTTTTGTACATTTTCAACCGAATACGGATTAGGTTCTTCGTTTCGAGTTCGGATTCCATCCCTAGTTAAAGAGAAAGAAAGCTCACCATTGGCGACCACCGAGAACGAAAACTGAGGATTCAACCATTTCGATTTGGTACTTTTTGAATAAGGAGAAGTTGTCTATCTTGAACAAGTGACTTGTTCTGTGACGTAATTTGAACAGTCTCACCATTTCTGTGAAGAGAAAATATTAAAACTTGGAGTTATTATTAATAAAGACTAAAGAGAGACGCAAATGTATAAAGATAGTCTCACCTTCAATGGTTATTGGTCGCGACATTGTAGCGAAGCTGATTCTTAAATGAAGCCTTTATAATTTTATATCTGAGGATGCAAGTTTTTTAGCTATATTTATAGGATTGTGAGATGAAAGCTTTTATCTATTGGGATCCCAAATTTTTTCTTATGTTACCTTCGTAGCCCCAACAATTATCGAATCTAACACAAAAACAGCTATTCTGGATAATACGCTACAGTGAGATTCGATACTCGTAAGCACCATGCATGATGCATGTTTATACGCAGTGTCGGTCCTGGGACAATCCGAAAGAAATATTAGCTTTGGTCACCTAATTTTTTTTTAAAAAAATTATATTTATATACAGACCTCTGAAAAAAAATTAGACTCCTAAATTCGTAAAAAAAAATATTTAGTTAATATCGTTAAGAAATCGCATTAGACCCCATAAATCTCAGGGTCGACACTGTTTATACGTCACATCTTCTGGGCATATATTCACGTGAAACTATCTAATCATTTTTTCCCTTAAGGTTTTGTTTATTTTATTCGTCTGTTGGGACGTTTTACTGTTTTTTTTTACTGCTTAGAATTAATCAACAATATGTGTGACTGATAAAAGCATTGATGGGCTTGTTGATAAAAATCTTATGATGCCTTTCTCTCTAATCGTTTTCTACCGTCAGTATGGTGGTGACTGCGATCGAGACTATAGCTATGGTGTCTTTCAAGAAATTTACGAAGCCGAAGCCTAGAGGATCTATTCACACCAATCGTCGCAAGTCATCATTAATGGGTGCTCTTAAGGTTTTGATTATGATTTAGGTATTTTAATTTTAATTTGGGTCCGACAGAATTAGTTTAAGAGATTTTGCTTTAGACAAACTCTTTAGAAAGTGGTGCGTGAAAGTGCAAAGATGACACCACAATAAGTAATACAAAAGGTAAACCGAGAGACAAATTACACAAACAAACACCAAGCTTTTATTAGAATCTCCTTTAAACAATCTTTACAAGACTTGCTTATTCAGCTTTTACACGTCCAGTGTTAACACCCTAACACACGCTACTGAAGGATTCCTAAGCTACTCGCTTATGTCTCTCCTCCGTCAAGTACTTCAGCCACTGCTTCAGTACGACCCAAGAACACCTTCAAGAGCTTCTCTCTCTTTCTATAAGATCAGCCTCCGTGTCTCTGTCCTCTACAGACGACCCCATAGCCATCTTATATTAGTCTCCACGTTCCCGAAACCCTAGTCTCCAAGGCAACATGATATGGACATCTTCCATAACAATAAGTGCAACTTTCCTTTTCTTGGAATGCACTTATTCCACTTTCTTTAAGTCATAAACTTGCTCCTCAAGTTTATTCCTCTTTCCTTTTTCTTCAAGATACTCCCTTGCTCTCCAAGTCTACACGACTCCAGCTCAGCATCTTGAGTCCACATGGTCTTCACCACTTACCACGACGTCTGTTTCAGCAACTACGTCATCGACTGCTTCAGGGCGGACATCTTACATCAACAATCTCCCCCTTTTAGCTTTGTGTGCCGATCAAGCACAACATTCTTCTGGTTCAACAACCACGTTCCCCACCTGGAAACTTTAATGCTAAATGTGCTTTTCTCCCCCACGAGATGTGCACCACAACATGCTTTTCTCCCCCATGAGATAGCACCATCTACTTCAGGACATCCATCACCATGCTCTTCTCCCCCATGAGATATGCACTCCTTGGACCAGAACGTCACCATTCTCCCCCAGCTTGATTGCATACTAAGCTAAAACAAAGATGCTTAGATGTCAAGCTTTACAGACCCAACCGTCTGCTTCTTCATGAGTACTGCATCAGGCTCTGACGCACCTGTCGAACTACCTTCCGACCCACTTCTGATGAGGACCTGGCTTTCTTTATGCGTCGTCTCCTTGACCATGAGCCCCTCCTCATCCACACTGAGTGCCTTTTGCACTCGTTGCTATTGTCTTGGAGTGATTTCACTATCACCCTCCTGAAGATCATCTCGCATCACTTCCTGACGCACTTCGATCTCCTTCCCCTTTGTGCTATGGACAACTCCGTGTCCTAGCTCCAGACTTGATGCTCTTTGACCTTCCTCAAGGTCACTCCTATCAGAGCTGCATCCATCTTCAGATGTTTCTTCCTTGACCTCATCAAGTGAGCCACTCTTGGCTACAAACATCGCATCAACCCTCTTGGGTTTAGTGAACGCCTTGTTCACCTTCTTGGCCATGTTTCTGCTTTTCTCACGAGCAAAACACTCCACCTTCTTGTGTCCAACCTTCCCACAGAACCAACAGCACATCCGATGTTGCTTCTTGCTAGGCTTGGCCCAGTTACTGATGCACCGATCAGTTTCCTTCCTTGTACCAGATGCACAACCATGCTTCAGAACCTCCTGTCTGACCTTCATGTTGCTGCATTGATGTACCACTTTCGGCTTGTTGCTCACAGCCACGCGCTGTAGAACTTCCTGTCGTACTCCTTGTCGCACGTCCCGACGTACTTCCTGACAAACTTCTTTGGCTCCACTTTTTGATGTGCTCGCATGCACGAAGTGTGATAGCCCCTTCTTCTTAACTTTCCTAAGCTTGCTAACCTCCTGCTCAAGAGACTCATTCTTCTCATTCACAGCCGCAAGTTCTTCACGAAGTTCTTTAAGCAGCTCATTCTGCTTCTGAGCCATATCCTCCAATCTCAGATTCTGATCCTTGACCCTCAACCACTTGTTAAGCAGCACGTGATACTCCTCATCACATGTACTGATATCTGAATCAGAGGATTTACTAGATCCCTTCGTGCGTGCACCAAATGCAACCATATTCTTCAGCACCTTTCCATCATCCTCAGACTCTGACTCATCAGACGACTGCAATGGAATGCCTTTACCCTTCTTTACGTTTGGACATTCACGCCGTGTGTGTCCAATACCTCTACACTCAGAGCACTTGAGCTCCTTTCGTTGTGATGTAGGGCAGTCAGCCCTCACATGACCAACTCCTTCACACTCGTAACACTTGAGACCTTTTCTTCTTCTGTTACGACCACCATACTGTTTCACAGCTTGAGGCATCCTCCTATCAGAATGACTCATGAACCTGCTGAAATTTCTAACCAGCCATTCCACGGCATCTTCAAACTTGTGAAGTTTATCACCTTCTTCACCAGCCACAAGCGCTATACTCTTTGGCGCACCACTTGCTGTAGAGACTATCGAGCTACTGCCTATCTCCATCTCTTCTGCCTTCAGCATGCCCACTAGTTTGTCAAACTTGAGCTCATCCGTGTTTGTACTAATACTCAGGGCCGACTTGTGAGCTCCAAACCTCACTGGAAGACAACGCAATAACTTCTTCACTAGCTTCTTCTCCTTGTACTTCTTACCAAGTACACATGCTTCATGCGCCATAGAACTGAGTTTGGCACTAAAGCTCGCCACAGAATCATTATCAGACCACCTGAGATTCTCAAACTGCGACCTAAGATGATCCAATCGTGTCCTCTTGACACTGTCATCTCCTTCAAACGAATTCAGAAGGATCTCCCATGCCTCTTTAGCCGAAGTACTCCCCTGAATCAGCTGAAACTGCTCTACTTCAACAGCTCCAAAGATTGCCGACAACGCCTTTGCATTAAACTTTGATGCATTGCGTTCTGCCTCAGACCAGTCCTCTTTTGGCTTTAGCTTCTTCCCATCTGCTGTGACTATGGTAGGCTCATCCCAACCATTCTCCACAGCTGTCCACGCATCTTCATTGATTCCTCGAATCAACTGCTTCATGCGGGCCTTCCAATGACCATATTGGTCCGCATTCAACATGATTGCCTTCTGAACAGAAACAACCGTGTCCATCTTCACCTTTAGGATCACACCAGTAACTTAGGTGACCCGCTCTGATACCAATTGAAAGTGCAAAGATGACACCACAATAAGTAATACAAAAGGTAAACCGAGAGACAAATTACACAAGCAAACACCAAGCTTTTATTAGAATCTCCTTTAAACAATCTTTACAAGACTTGCTTATTCAGCTTTTACACGTCCAGTGTTAACACCCTAACACACGCTACTGAAGGATTCCTAAGCTACTCGCTTATGTCTCTCCTCCGTCAAGTACTTCAGCCACTGCTTCAGTACGACCCAAGAACACCTTCAAGAGCTTCTCTCTCTTTCTATAAGATCAGCCTCCGTGTCTCTGTCCTCTACAGACGACCCCATAGCCATCTTATATTAGTCTCCACGTTCCCGAAACCCTAGTCTCCAAGGCAACATGATATGGACATCTTCCATAACAATAAGTGCAACTTTCCTTTTCTTGGAATGCACTTATTCCACTTTCTTTAAGTCATAAACTTGCTCCTCAAGTTTATTCCTCTTTCCTTTTTCTTCAAGATACTCCTTGCTCTCCAAGTCTACACGACTCCAGCTCAGCATCTTGAGTCCACATGGTCTTCACCACTTACCACGACGTCTGTTTCAGCAACTACGTCATCGACTGCTTCAGGGCGGACATCTTACATCAACAGTGCGTAAACCTTTTCTAACTCTAATCTTGTTTAGAGATTAAGACTAATTTTTGGATATTTATTTCTTATTAATCAAGAAAGACCTTTATATAAGTTTTAATACAACTTAATCATAACCCTATTGCAACAAACAATTTAATATAGAAACGAACAGACAAAAACATATAGAGATTAGAATACTAAAACCAAATTCATTAGCTAAAATATTCTAGCCAATCCTAAACATAGTCAGATATCACATGACAACTTTGTTGAACAGGTTGTGTAGGAAGACACAGCTTAGAGAGACTTATAAGCTTCTGTGAGCAATGCCGATATGTTGTTGGGAAATGATTACCATGAAGCTTTGCAACAGAAGATATTAGAGAGCTAAGCCTTGGTGCTAGGTTGTTCTTGGGTGGAATTTGTGTGGAAACACTGCAACTGATGTTTGCAACTGCTTTGAAATATATGGATGTGAGTTGCAGTACATTTTTAAACTAAAACACGAAATTGAGGAGCAATGTACTGATGTTAGTACCCTTACTTTTATGACACTCAAGACGGTTATGAACATAGTCAAGTGAAATATGGATTTGTAGTTCCAGTTTTCTTAAAAAAGTTATATAATATTAAATCTTAAATTCATATACTTTTTTATTTAAACTTTTTCTAATTCGTCTACATTCTTAAAAATGTAGCCCTGCTAACACTTGGTGATTTAATTAACTATAAAACTTAAGGAACAACAAATTTTGGTTTGGTGGATTGTGTTTTTTACCCAAAGGAAAGCAACTGCCTATTTTACAGGATTCATAGGATGAGTATCTGTAGTAGACCTGGCATTATGTAATTTGATGTCTAAGGAAAGACAAAAAAAAAATTCACAAATCATTACTGCAAGGTATTAATTAAAAATTGTTATATAAATTTCAGTGCATAAATTGATGTTTCATGAACCACAAGATCTCAATAGTTTTTTTTTTAACTTGAGGGTATCACCAACTTTTGGGAGGACCAGACTAATTTAAAAGGGAGGACGGGGGTATGGAACATTAATAATTTACTTTCTCTTCTATTATTCCTTTTAATAAATTAAGCATGTACGTATAAGAAATGTGAATCTTTTATCGCATGGTTTCAGGATAAGGTCGGTTGTCGAAAATCGAAATTCTAGAGATGTTCTCTAAAGATGCCATGTAAAATGCTTTATCAAACTTGAATCTCTCTTATCGTGAAATTCAAGATACAGTGACATGAGAATAACATTCACTTGGCTCTGCTCCTCTATATAGGTATTTATTTAATTACAAAATAGATATATAGGTAAATTTTACTAAATGTGGTGCATTGAGTTTAAAGGTAACAAAATTTTATAATTTTATAATTTTATATACTGATTGGTTCTTCCACGTATATTTCAACTGAATGAAAACAGAAGTAAATCCAAAGCGAAGACCAACTCTACTGAAAATGAACCTGAAAATTGTCGTCACACCTAATAATTGATCTATATGATTTTACCATGTTGGATGAATTTTTTTCCACCTAAATTTTTATTATCAGACTGAAATATAGAGCCATAAATGAATTACTGAAATACATTATCGGAGCCGATCCAGAGATTGTAATGACCCTATTAAAATAAAAATATGTATATTGACCGATATTTTGTACAACTTTTATAAAAATTCTTATTTAAGCATAATTTATAATATAGAAAATGATATCTTAATAGTTAAAGAATAAAAAACATAACACCTAAGTTATTGTAAACTAAAAATATCAACCCAAACGAAGTATTTTATGTTTTTCAAAGATATAATAACATTTTAAAAACTATAAATGATATGTCTTTACTTTAACTTCTCGGATATTTTGGTATAGGAGTAGAACCCATTCGGAAATTTCTGTAGTATATAGGTCAGGTTCGAATATTTTTAGTTCGGGTACCGTTATTTCGGACCATGTTTGAACATTTAGATTTTGAAAGAATTTTTTTTTTAAGTTTCTTGTATTTATAAATATAATTTTCACTTAAATAATTTTTTTTTTAATAAATTGATGATCAATAGATTTGGAGATAATATTTTAAAAATAAAAAAACCATTGATTTGGTTGTTCTTTTTAAATTTTGGATGTAACTTTTGTTAATATATAAAATAAAAAGTTTGACATGCATTTTAATTGAATATTAAATCATTTTTTGTAATTATATATATATTTAATGAAAAGACCGCCAATCCATTGTGGGCTAAGTGGGATGGATCTGACCCAGTCTTATTACAATGGGAAAATAAAAAAATGAGACGGCCACATGACCCCGTAACTTTGACTTTGCGTCCGCCACTGGTTACCTCACCTTTTAACTTCTTCCTACATAGAAACTTGTAAGCCTCTCTGAGCTGCGTCTTCCTACACAAACAGTTCAACGTTGTGTAACTCAATTACTCAACCTATTGGGCACGAACCCTTTATTCAACATATCTCCAAGTATTTCCGTAGCACCATTCGCTTGTCCTTTCCTGCAAAGCCCAGTAAGGAAACAGAAGGTTTCCATCCACTATATAGAAATTATGTAGGCCCAATGGGCTTTAGATCTAACCCAGTAAGGAAATAGAAGGTCCCATCCACTCTATGACTTGACTTGTCATTGTCGGTGACTCAGTGTCGGTGAGGTATCTAGGTTGTTGTGTTCAGACAGCAGATACTTCGACGAGATATTAATTGCTCTTGGAACCTTACTAAACATTTAAAAAAATTATATTACAAATTAACATTAACACAAGTTATACTACGTATTACACAAATTTTCTTATCACAAGTACATTATTATTTTCGGACATTGAAATTATTATTCATTTACAACCACCAGATCCGTCACGTGAACATTTGCTCCGAGATTTGGACTCTTTCGAAAGTACTTCTCTATCATTATTATTATATATTAAAAATAATCATAATCTAATATTATATTCCTCATGATCATAAAAATAGATTTATTAATATTTTTACACGTATTAAAAATTCTCATGATCATAAAAATAGATTTATTAATATTTTTACACGTATTAAAAATTCTCATGATCATAAAAATAGATTTATTAATATTTTTACACGTATTAAAATATTAAATTACTATAAAAATATATATTGCTTTTAGTTTCAATTTTCAATAAATTTTAGTATGTAATGAATCAACAAAATCATTTATTTTTTTCAGAATTTACAATATTTTATAAAAACATTCAAAAATATTTTTGTGAAACTATCTTTTTTAAAAAAAGATATATATATATATATATATATATATAATAAACCTAACCAGGTCAAAATTTACTGCTGATTTACGAAAAGATTAGCCTGTAAAAAGCTATGGGAACACATGATTACAATTCCAAGCTTTTAAAGTTAATATATAATTAATAAAATGTATTAGAATTAGATCTTAGTGTTAGCTTAATAGTTATTAAACAACAAATATAACAAAACACACACAAGCTTGCAGCTACTTAAACTCTTTCTCTTACTTCTAAAGTTCTTATCTTCACTCTTCACTACCAAACACTAAACATACATATACATACACACACACAAATTTACATAGATATGGGAGAAGGAGAAGCAAAAGCAGACCACAAGAATGCTCCCTCCGCTTCTTCCACGCCGGAATCTTACTCCAAAGACAGCGAAGAAGGCGGAGGCGGCGGAGGAGATGCTCTCCGCGCCATCTTCGCCGCCATCTTCACCGTCCTCGTCTTACTAGGAATCATCGCTTTAATCCTCTGGCTCGTCTACCGTCCACACAAGCCACGTCTCACCGTCGTCGGAGCCGCCATCTACGACCTCAACTTCACGGCGCCGCCGTTGATCTCAACCTCCGTTCAGTTCTCAGTCATGGCGCGTAACCCTAACCGTAGAGTATCAATCCGTTACGACAAGCTCTCCATGTACGTTACTTACAGAGATCAGATCATAACGCCGCCCTTACCGCTACCGCCGCTTCGGTTGGGACATAAGTCTACGGTGGTGATAGCTCCGGTGTTGGGCGGCGACGGGATACCGGTTTCGCCGGAAGTGGCTAACGGGCTGAAGAGTGATGAAGCGAACGGCGTCGTTATGATGAGAGTTGTGGTTTTAGGGAAGCTACGTTGGAAAGCTGGTGCCATTAAGACTGGACGGTATGGATTTTATGCCACGTGTGATGTGTGGTTGAGATTTAATCGATCTTCTAATGGTCAAGTTCCTCTTCTCGCTCCTTCAACTTGTAAAGTTGACGTCTAGTTTTTATTTTATTTTATTTGTAGTAATGTTTTTCTTTAAACTTTTTGTTATAAAAACGAAAAGAGATGTTTAAAAGTTAAATGTAATTGTGTAAGTTTCTTCAGTATTTATAATATATCTTATTTAGTTTTCGTTAAGATCTGTGGATTTTTTTTTTGTAAATATTGTTGGCAATAGTGTATCTAACATGGCATGTGGCGTAGACATAGACTGATAAGATAACAGCTCATTATGTTGGTCTCAGGACATATGGCTTCTTCATGCAGTATCGCAACACGATCCGTATTTTTTTGTTCTTGTTTGTCAACTTATAATAAAAGGATGAGATCTACTATGTTTTGAAGATCCTTGAATGTAATTTATTTTGAATAATTGCAAATATTTAATTTTATCGAATTTGAAAGTTTCTATCAATTTATTTAGAAGTTTTTGTTTGAAACTTATAGTTATGAGATATGATATATATTGTGATAAGACTTAAGTTAATACAAACTAAGATATTGCACGCTATTTAATAGTTAGATAAATTATCATGTAATGTATAAATTAAAATTGATGTTTTATGAATAAGTACTTGCAGTAATGTATGAATTATCCCCTAAAACATGTTTTATTCCATAAGTAAAACTAGGTTGAGTATTTATTCGTTAAATTTGATTTTATAGTTATTCGCTTTGATTTAACAAATCTGTATATTTGTAAAGTTGGAGTAAAAAATTATTAAAATAAATAAAACATAAATATTAAAATTTTAAAAGATAGAGATCTCCTCTGCTCCAAGTGATATATAAATACATATATACTTTATTAAATGTATAAATTTATATAATTATTATTCTAACATATTTTTATATAATAAAGTGCAAGTCCTTAATGAACTAAAATCTAACATTTGGCAAAAAAATAAAAAAGAAATAACTAAGAATCATCAAAAAGTCTGTTACTAAATAAAAAAACTCTGCGATCTCTATATTTTAAACTGTAACAGTTTAAATTCTTAATTTTTTTATCATTAATTTCATGGCACAAACGATTACATTGTCTATATAATTTTTAATTAACTAATTTTCTACTCTATTGGCCATCTTTTTTTCATCGTCCTTCTTCTCTTATTCTCAATCTTTTCGTAACTTCATTATCTCTTCATCAAAATCGATACAAATGACTGCTTTTACTCGAATTCATTTTTATCTTTTTCTCAAAATAATATTATCTTTTTCTTTTTGTATGCTTCAGGTTAAAGTTGTTTTAGTGGATTGGAGGGATGGACAACGAGGATCCACAAAAAGATTTAAATCAAACGATGTAAATACTAAAGTATCTCATCACTTTTCTTTCACATAACAATGGAAAGTTTTCATGTTAATGAGTATTTTTTTCTGTGAATTAATTGGTTTGTCCTGGATATATGGCAAAAACAAAAGGCTACCATATCTTCCTATTAAGGAAAATGAAGATGTCATATCGACTATACTGTGTGAAGGAAATTGAAGTAATATTGATTTGCTTATACATTATCATCAATGTATGACTCTATGCAAATATAAATTAACATTCTTCATCTATTGACACCAAAAAATAGTAGGAGATAGTCTATATGATGTTTGTACATTTTAAACCTAAAATATATAGTTTTGATACATTTTAAACAACTTATAGGTTAATTTCATTAATTAAGTAAATATTTTTTATAAGTAAAAATATTTCTATGCATAGCATGGACTCAATACTAGTGATTTAATAAATTATATTCATATTATTATTTATAAAAAATATTAAACAGAAATAGAAGCAAATCTTTATCATCTATAACCATTTCTTTAAAAAAAATTATAACTAATTTTAGAATTTACAAACATAAAATTTCACAACTTCTTTTATTGTTATTTTATATTTCATGTTAAAATATTTTAAGAACAAGTTTATATCGATTTTTCTAGGTTATTCATGTTAAAATATTGTCAACTATTGGTCAATTATTTTTATTTTATTTTGGTGACGTGTTTTAATATGAGTTAATTTGTGAAGTAACCAATTTTTCATTAGAAATAAAGAATATATCACTGATTTTGACATAATTAAGTCCATAACAAACTTTCACAAAATTTATCCGGTACTACCCTTTATTCTTGTAAGTTACCAGTGACAAAAAGAAAGGAAGTGATGTCATTGATGATTTAAAAACATATGGAGAAGACAAAAACTGCACTGTTGAAAACCAAATTAAACATATAGCATGTTATCACTCAATTAGTCACCACATTAAAAAGCTTAATTTCCTAAACTAAAAACGGTGGAACAAACGTTGAAACAACGATGCATGATAATTGAAAACATTTTTTCACAGATAAGACATAATATAGACTTTATATAAATAGTACATAATATATAGTCTATTCTATTTACATACGTAAACTCATAAACTTGAACATCATATAAAAATAGCATAGAACTTAAATTGATTTGATAGATAAATTGTTTAAGAACTCTATAAATAATATAATCATAAACCCTAACTCCACCACTCCCTTAAATACTAAACTCTAAATCCTACTCAATAAACCCTAAATTCAATATAAATAATATATATATATATAATATTTTAAATAAAATTAAAATTTGACATACTTACCACAAAAATAGAATAGAAAATATCAAATGGTATAGTACATACTAATTTAAATAAAATGATTTATTAAAAAATAGATTTTGTTTATTTGTGGATATTTAAAAGTTGCTTCTAAAATTCATATGTACACAACAAAATATTAGACAAGATGAAACAAAATTATAAGTTATGCATGTGACATACTCTTCCATCATACAAGATGATGCAAATGAAAATATAAATAGAATGGAATAGACGAAATAGTATAGTACATACTGATTCAATTATCAAATGGTCTAAAAATAGTATACTATGTATATGCTAAATTAGCAAATAGGATAAAACTTAATTTTACAGTTGATGTGTTGGTAGTTATGAAGAATAGGTGAGTAGATTGGAAAGATGTAGCTGGAGGTTACATAGTTAGTGGTGGTCGTGGTGACTATGATGATGGTGGATGTGTTCATGAAGAAGTTGATAGTGGTTAGGGAAGAGGTGGTGGTTGAAGCAACGTAGATAAACATATGGTGTGGTTACAGCAGTGGTAACGGTTACCGGAGCAGCGACGATTACTGGAGCGGTGACGGTTACCACATCGGCGACGCTTACCGAATCGACGACGATGGTTATAACAGATGGTTGTGGTTTCAGAGAAAAATTTGATCGTAGCAATAGAGAGGTAGGTGGCAGTGATGAAGATAGGATGTTGAAATATGAACTGATATATGTGAGTATGGAAAAAACAATAACAGTTAGGAATAGTTACACGAAGAAAATGAAAAAAAAATAGATAAATAGTAAGGATAATATAGTATATATTGTAGGAATATTAGAGGCTTTTTATTTTTTAGTTAGATTCTTAATTATAATTTGTTTGAATGTCATTGAGTGCAATTTCCCTTTTAATATCACCGTTAAATTTTGAAAGTTATGATATTAGCGGTGGAATTTGACAGATGGACAATTAATCTTTTTGTAAGGCGAATGTTTTTGGGTGAGCGTTAATGTAATTTTAGATAAGACGAGGATTAAATCCAATTACTTAAAAGGTTAAACTTTCTACAATAGGGTCTTGAAACCCATTAGCATATAATAAAATAGCCGGATACGATAATTGCATGTCGCTTTACTTTATACCAATAATGTTTTGGGTAATGAAAATTCCAAATCGAAATTAATTGAAAGATTAAGTTTTTAGGCCCGTTAGGATAGTAATAAATGGCCCGTTTGGTTTTGTTAACATTAAGAATTTGGATTAGATGAAGAAACAGTTGAAGGAGGTGGAGTATGAAGCTTCTTCTCTACAAGAGATGCAATCCAAAATTTAAAACATGAATCTAATCGAAACCTTAGCATCAGGCAATCGATAGGTAAGATATTTATTATACACTTTTAATAATATATATTAAGATAATAATCAAAATAGATATAAAAAAATTATTTCTAAAATAGCATCCAATTTTTTTTATCAAAATAGACTTTATTTAAATATGTAAATATACATTTATATCATTTTGTTTAACTAATCTAAACTTAAGCTTTAAAGTTATAGAATGAAGTTTTAGAGTTGATGTTTAAAATTAAAAAAATATTAAAATTTTCAGAATAAAAAAAATTATTTTTGTTATTTTTTTCTTAAAATTTATTTTTGTGACAAAAAATTTAAAAATGTATATTTGAGATATTGACAATATATATTTGGGATGGGTTTTAGAGTCTCGATATTATACAAATTAAACTTGGAGTCAAAAATCACCAAGTGACAGCTGATTGTTACCGTTGGAGCAAAGAAAAAAGAAAAGAAAAAAAGAGTTTAATCTCGTGACCGTTGAAAATAAGACCGTTGCGTTGATGCCTCCGAGCCTACAAATAAAGAGCTCCTCTTACAGAAAACTCTTCATCTCCTCTCTCTCTCTCAGCTACATCTTCAATGTGTGTTCTTTCTCCGCTTACGAGTGGCTTTTTTTTTTTGTAATTTAGTTGTTTTTTAAAAAAATTGTGAAGAGTACGCTTGCTTTGATCGGATGGTGCCTTGATCGTTCTTCACGTGTTCTCTGTAACGCGTGGTTTATCCAGGTGTTCTCTTTTACCTCTTTTTAGTATCCTTATTACACAAAGCCTCTTTTTGTTTCTGCTAAACATGTTTTACCTTTCGTTTTTACATGTTTTTGAAACACGTTTTTAGGGGGAATTTTTATATAACTTGATTGATCGAAGGAACTTATGTGTAAATTTGTGATAACATTTGAGCATAATATCCTGTCTTTGAGATTGTTAGAGGTAGTTTGTTTATTTGGTTTAAAACTAATGATCACTAAGTTCACTCCATATCGATCTTGCAATTATAAAATTTCCCCCTTATTTTCTGCTCTTTTTTTCTTTTTCTTGTGTCTCGTAGTCGTTTTTTGTTTTTTGGTCTTATTTTTTCTTGTTCCATGTGATCTACCTCTCGATTTTTTTTTTTTTGTTTCAGATTGTGGTGGATGCTTGCGTCTCTGTTGATCGTTTTAGAGTGAAGGGCCACCACAAATGGATAAGTTTCATTGATGTATTATGACCATTGTTTTTGAATTCAAGTTTTCCTTCTTTTATAACAACATAGTGCAATAATCTAACCCAAAGGAACATGGCTAGACACGACGACATAAGCTCAATACTCATGTCAGAATGATAAAAAAAAAGCGTTGTTATGAGAACAAAGTAGAATACTCTGTGTAAGACTTTAACCAAAGGACAAAGATTCTAAAACCCTTTTCAATGCATGGTTTTTAAATTTTATGATTCCCTCAGAATTTAAAAATAAGTATCAGCAGCAACTCTGGCCCCATTTTATTGTTATGAATAATCCTTTGTTTTACAAAATGTACTCATCTTCATTCTTGTTGTTTTGTATCCAAGAACTCAAATCTAAGTGGGTTCACGAGAGGCTCTAAGCTGTTTAAAATACTCACCAAGAGCCAACAACACTCGAGCCGCTTGTCTTGTGGTCAAGATCCTATGCATTTCTTGCAACGTCTCGTGTCTTAAATGATCAGCCTAAGCAACAAACCAAACTGCGGTCTTAATATGTACTTTGATTATCAAAACTAGTATAATCTTTACATGTAACAAAGCTGACTGAAGCTTCTGCTCTCTCCATTGCAGAATTCACCTGAAGAACGCTTGTTGCTTCTCCATACCTTGAGAAGCGTCTTCAGCTTGTTGACACGATTGTCTTAGATTGCATACATCTAAAATCTGCTGAACCGTCATGACATCAAAATGTGGCAAAATAACCTGCAAAAAAAAAAAGATTCAAAAACATTGTATTAGGTATAATGTCCCCCTCACCAGAAGTTGAAAGTGATCTTAAATAATATATAAAGAAGATTGATCAATCCACTTATCACCAATTAGTTTAGATTGAAATCACATCTAACTGAACACATTGTTGAAGTTGTGTTTACCTTGATAAGATCAGAGGGTCGAAAACCGCCAATCCACAAGAAAAAAAACGTTTTGTAGAAGTTCTCCACATCCCTGACATGACGAAGAAAACATGTTATTTTGCTGCTGCTGATTTCATACAGAAAAGATCAAAGTAATGTTTCATGGCGTTTTCAACTAGCAAACGAAGCTCCACATCTCCCACATGTCTCTTTGCAAAACCGTTCTTAGTTCGCATATCTGTTTGTTATGTTCTTCAATCCAGTGTCCATACTCCATCTCAAATGCAACAATCCCTATTCATGTTGTTTGACAAACCAAGAGAAGTTGTAGTAGTAGAATCTATGCCATTCCCAACGTAGAATCCCTGATATCATCCAACTTTCTATTAGAATTTGCTATATAGTTTTACAAGTCAAAAGAAATATTGTTTTGGAATGACTAAAAAGTTTTGAGTCTGTAGACCCGTAAATCCTTAATAACGAGGCATATATCATATTAGAATAACTCTCATTTGGAGAGTAAATCCTTCTTAACAGGAATTTAAATAAGTAAAATTTATATTTATTAACCTGTTATCTAGCACAATCGAGTTCTTGCTTTAACTGTATTAGCTTCAACATGCTTGTTTCTAGCTGCTGAACATAAACCTACAAAAAGAAAGAGAAAAATCTACCGTTGAATAAACAAACAGAACAAGAGTAAAAGATTATTTTCCAAGTAAGTAAAACTATATCTAGTGCAAGTATAACTGAACATATATTAATTTTATATTATATTTTATTAGCCTAATTCTAAATTAGTGGAATATTTACATAGTTTTTTTAAGTTGAGATTTTGCTAAAAGTTTTTTCAAAAGATTTGTTATATAGATTTTTAATATATATTTATATTTGCAATAAAAAAATATCAAAAGGTATTATGATTAAATTGGTTACAAATATTTTATTATTAATTTTACTGAAATATATTTATTAAAGTTTTTTAGTGATGGTTCAAATAAAAAAAATCACACATGAAATAAATTATGACTTCTCTTTTAGGAGAATAAATATTTAATATCTGGCAGATTTTTTTTTCAAAACATATATTTACCGACAATTATGTGGTAGTGACATTTTTATTATTTCAATTTGTTTATTATAGTTACAGACAAGAGCAATTTGAAACATAAAATAATTTTAATATTTTTAAAATATAAGTTATTTTATTAATTTCACAATAAATTTATATCAATATAGTAAATTTTCCTTTTATGCTACTTTTAATATTGTGCTTCCAACTATAAATATTCTAGATTCGATCCTGAATATCACTACCCGTCTCTTGGATTTGTCAATTTCCTTTCTAGTACAAGCATGCATTCCCGGTCTTTATATTCCAAGCAAATAGAGGTTTTCAAATTATTCTTTTTAAAAAAATTCTAAAAAAATCTGTGTGATTTTCTGATAATGACCTTATATTTATATACAAACTGTGTTATCCTTTAGTGGTTACATAAGCCCATTATCTTTTGATAAAAGGAAGTCCATCATTTTCGACGAAATAAATTTGGTCATATAGTTTTTACCTGAAAGAATTAAAAGCTTTATCTCACTTTATCTTTCCATTGCTTTTCCAAAGGGACGAAAAAGCCAACATATTTCTTTATAAAGAATTCGTAAAATAATTGAGAAGATGAAAAGCCTGAACGGACATAACTAGATCTTATAATGACAAATTAAATGAACTAAGAATATCAATAACAAATAAAAAAAAATAACAAATAGTATTACAAATAATATTAATATCAATAACAGACATAACTAGATTTATCAACCAAGTATCATTATGTACTACATGAGCTAACCATTGTTGAAGTATCGCAGTGAGAAAGAAAGAGAAGGATGGCGTTTAAGAGTTTAAAATTGAACACGAACACGAAAAAAAAACAAAGCTAGGTTTTGGATTCTCTCTGATTCCTTGCTTCACCGTTGATTCGCTACAATAAAAAAACAGGATAACTTTTGACGGACAAAACATACATAGGATATATCTGAGGGATTTCTGAGGAAAAACCGATAAAAATGAAAAGTAAGAAGTCACTGGTATTTTGTCGAGAAAACCAGTAAATATATTTATTTAATTAAAAAGTGGAATTCACTAATTTGTATATTAAATTTTAATTTGATTAACGACATTCTCTATACAAGATTTATGTGGCAGAGATATGATTTACTTCTACTCACACCACAAGTTACTGGTACAAAAAATATAAAAAAATGTAAACAATGTTTACTCGAAAAAACTACCCCAAAGATTTGTAATCGAATATTGGCTTGAAGTGCACAATATTCTATTGTTTCATTTCAGTGCTCTCCCAGAAAAAAATAGTTTAAATTTTTAGAGAATTAACAGACGACATGAAGCATCTAGTATGATCATAAGTTCATAACTAAAGAGGTGGTATTGGATTGAAGAATTTATTAATTCTAAAAGAATTCAACTGAAGATATAAATAATAATTTTAAAGGATTTTATAAGAATTTTAATGCATTGGTCTAATTCTGATGTTTTGGATTTAAGAATTCAAATAAATTTTATACATATCAATTCTTCTAAATTCTATGAATCAATTTTTATATGAAGATAAAAAGTTTATAAAAATTTGAAAAACAAAAACTTTAATCATGTTTATTTTATATAAAAATAGTAAAGTATTTTTAAAAATTGAATAAAAACTTGATTAATAAAAAATAGTAATAGTCGAACTAATCATATAATCACTATGTGAATATATAGCCATTTAGGGATAAACAGTTCCAAGGGAACATATATTATAATTTAATATATTATATAATCATTTGTTAATATAATAATATATTTGTAAATTTATAATGAAAATTATGTTTTCAAATATTTCATATTATAATGATATGACCGGAAAAGCCGGTTCGGTTCGTGTAATACCATTTTATTCTATTGAATCTTGTTGTGGAGGACCGTGGATTTTGGACCCTACTTGAACTAAACCCGAGATCTGATGGGATACCCAAAATACGTGAAATTTCTAGTATATATTAGGTATACATGGATGTTTTGGTATATTTTTAATATTACAAATATTTTTTAAAAGTTTTGGGTATGGGTTTTTGGGTATAATTATGTGTTTCAGGTACAAAATTAGATTTAAAAAATAATAATTGGAAATTGGAAAAATTTGGGCATTTTTGGTTCTTCAGATCAAATTTTGGGTAAACGTTTGGGTATTTTGGGTATTTGAACATTTTCGAGTGTTTTCCGAGTTTTTGGGTATCTTTTGGGTTTCAGATACTTTTGATTTTTTGGGTCCTAAATACCTGACACCGACCCAAAACTTTAGGAACCAAAAAATACCAAGTATAGCGGTTCCTAGATAACTTGATCTGAACCGATCCGGACCCGACATGATCCAAATCGGCAATTTCTAATTATTTTATTGAGTCTTAATATTTAAGATCCAAATGACATAGACCCGGAAGCCCAAACACACACATATATATATATATATATATATATATAGATAAATACTATAAAAATCATCTTCAAATCTAAGCTTAAAGGTAGAGAATTGGTTTATTACCATTTTTAAGAATTTTTCTGTTTAATTTTATTCTAATACGATTACCACACAATCTACCAAAAAATGAATAAAATAAATATTTAATGAAATTAGAAATCAATAAATTTAAGGGGATTACATTAAGACATACCTAAAAAAAATTTGTCACCAAAATAGTCTTTAAGAAAAAAATGATCAAAATAAATTTTATTAAAGAGTAAAAATATAGATTTATAACTTTTGGGTTAACTAATCTAGACTTGAGATTTAGAGCTATGAGGTAAGATTTAAATTTAAAAATAAAATAAAAAAATATACCAATTTTTTTGGAAATAAAAAATATATATTTTAGTCATTTTTAAATAAAAAATCTATTTTTATGATAAAAACTTTAAAAATTATATTTGAAAAATTTGCCCTAGATTTAATAATATAAAAATTTAAAGAACTCGTGAAATCCGAATAACACAAGATTTAATAGAAAATCTGATTCTTTCGAATTCAATTCAATTTCTAAATTCAATACCCCACCTAAGAGGCGATAGTTTGGTGATAATAGTTGATTTTGGGTTAGGCATAAATTCATCTATTTTGGATTCAATTTCTGCTAAGGATATTGCTATTGTTTTGGCATCGATGGAACTATGTCTAAATTTCATTTAAAAACTTGGAGCCAAAGTAGTCGTTGGTTCCAGATTTCAATCATTAATACAACTAGTATGATCATTCATGGTTACAATAAAAGACAGATATTCTCAGGCGCCCATCGCCTACGTCAATATCAACTGTCTAATTCACGGAAAAAAAGAGTGGCGCTAAAGAGACCTTATTAAGAACTTTTTTTCGTTGGATAATGAAACAGAATATTTTTTTATTTTACAAAACATTATTTTATTCGAAAACATGAAGAAAATCTTTATATATACCTGTTGCTTCCTTCAATCATTCATACACAAAACTGCGTAGAGAGCAAGAGAGAGGTAAGAAAAATAAAACAAAATACAAAAGGAAAGAGAGAGAGGGAGAGAGTTTTTTGAATAGTAATTATTTAGCAGTTGATAGATTATTGAGAATGGGTTACTGCAATGGTAAGTGGACGCCGGTAATTATTATGATTGCGATTAATTCGGCGCTAGGTTTAGCTAACGCTCTGGTCAAAAAGGTGCTCGATGGTGGTGTTAATCATATGGTAATAGCAACATACCGGCTTGCTATTTCCACCTTATTTTTGGCACCAATCGCATTTTTCTGGGAACGGTAAGTATATGAAATTCATTGATTTTGTTCTTAATATTTTTATAACTATTCTTATAAAAAAAATTCATTTGTTTTTGTTAGGACAACAAGACCAAAACTTACGCTCAACATCTTGGTTCAGCTTTTCTTCAGTGCTCTTGTTGGGTTCGTTCTTTTTTTTTTTTTTTTGAGTCGAGTATTCCTAATTAGTATATAGTTGTAGGATTAATTATAAAATAATTCTAAATAGAAAAATAGGCTAACTCACTTAGACTATTTTGTTTGGATTTGATTGTTACGAATTTAAGTTTTAGAAATTGGGATCTATAATTTCGAATCTATTAGTGCTCCTCTATCTCCCGGTATGGGTCAATAGTTTAAATAAAAAGATACTGTTTAATTTAGAGTGTTTTGTGTGACACAAAATTAGATTGTTTCAGTTAATTAGAAATAATATAACTGTTTTTATTTGAATAAAAGTTTCAATTATTTTCATATTCTTCACATAGTTAAATTCAAATTAATTAATAAAAAATATTGATTTAAATATATTTGTATTTTAGGGCAAGTTTGACTCAGTATTTCTTCCTACTGGGGCTATCGTACACGTCCGCTACGTTAGCATGTGCTTTTATTAGCATGACACCTGCGGTTACGTTCGTTTTATCTTTAGTATTCAGGTAAATGTCTTTTTTTTTTAAAATTAATACTAAATGCATATTATTTTCATCATAACCCAACAAATTAAATCATATCTTTGGGGGTGTAGGGTAGAGAAGCTAAACATGAAAAGCAAAGCAGGTATGGGGATGATGATAGGCACTTTGATATGCATAGGAGGAGCTTTGTTACTGACGATGTACAAAGGTTTTCCCTTGACAAAATTTCACAAACTAGAAACCCATCTATCGACCAACCATAAACCTGCATCCAAACCCGAGGACTGGATCATTGGATGTGTGCTTCTCTTCGTGGGCAGTAGCTGTTTCGGGTCGTGGATGCTAATACAATCCAAAGTGAACGACAAATACCCTTGTCAATACTCAAGTACCGTCATATTATCTTTCTTCGGCACCATTCAATGCGCCCTTTTAAGCCTCATCAAATCTAGAGATATCACGACTTGGATCCTCACAGATAAACTCGATATCATGACCATTGTCTATGCAGTAAGTTTTTATATATAAATATATATATATATATATATACCATCATTAACGCTGAAACCGTGAACCGGTTTCTTAGGTAATTTTTTTTTTGTTTAGAAAAAAAAAAAAATCAATCGCGGGCCACCACGCGTCGGTAGGATTCGCAAAAAGTGCGAAAACCCCTTCAAAATCGGTCTTTATTGCACACTTCTAAAAACCGATTTTTGCATAAATAATGGGATCCACCACTAAAAAACTCACTTTAATCCCCCAGTTAATTATGCCCTAAGTATGGTATTTTGTATATTCGACAGTATAGTTTAGTTCTCATTGGTTGCAAGTCATATTTTAGTAAAATATAGGTTGAATTAAATGCATTAGCGACACAAAACGGTCGTATTTTTTTAAAAGTAAAGTGGTAAAATGGTTGTACAAATATAATGGTTTTGTGATTGGTAACTACTTACATATTGTACCTTCACGGCCTAGATGTAGTAAGTGATTACAATTCTCTGGAACCTATATATCACAAGTTCACAATGTGCTAGGGAGCGGTAGCACAAGGAATATGTACAGTGGGAACATCTTGGTGCATCAGAAAGAGAGGACCTATCTTTACTTCAGTATTTACTCCGATGGGGCTTATCTTCGCAACCCTATTTGACTTCTCGATCCTTCATCGTCAAATTTGTATTGGAAGGTACGTTTGAAATACATACATGGCTGAGGTAGCTTATTAGAAAGGGGGTCAATATACACCCATGAAATTTTAGAAACATTTTTATCAATGCATGGTTCAAAAGTGAACCCAATCTATAAGTTGATTTTGACCTCTATCAACTTTTAATTCAAATGCAGTCCACCAATATTTATGCAGTTTTTAAAAGATAATTATTTTGACCCATGTGAGTATAATTATATACCTATATATTATGCATGGATTTGAATGTGGACTTCCTTTGATATGTGTAGTGTTATCGGATCTGGGATTGTAATCTTCGGACTATACATATTCTTGTTGGGAAAGGTCAGGCAAATGAAGGAAGAGTATGCAAAGAAGTTGCCTTCTCATTGTGGTGAAGAAGAAAGCGAAGATGATGAACAATACAAAAAGGGTCATCTTATGGTTGTTCCAATGACTCCTTAATATATATGCTCAGACCTTTCTCTTTTGTTCTTCACTTTGTACAATATTATTGTGAAAGTAATAATTCCAAACATAAAAGCCAACCAAGGGTCCTATCAATTTGGCACAGAACTTTGCTTTTGAATTCAAATCTAATCTCCAGACCTGCATCCATAAATTACTGAGCTCATCCACGGGTGAACTACAGTCCAACGGGTCAACAGACTAGTCTTTTTCTTTTAGCAATGTTAACATACTAGTCAACAGGTTGCTTCTTCTTTATGTATCTATCTTTTTGTATCCACTACTTCAAGTTTGTTTTTAAATATTTATACATTGATGTGTGCATTGGTTTAGATTTTTGTTTTTGCATTCCCCATCTGTGTATGATATTTTGGTTCTAGTTTTTATGCTATTATATATTTAAAACTAACTTAACTAATTAGTTAATTTTATTATGTGAATTGACCATTTGTCTTTCTTTTGGTTAAATTCTGAAATTTTTGGACCTTTGTTTCATAATTTCATAGTGCTTGATATGTTGCTTTTAACGACTTCAACTTTTTTAAAAAAAAAATAGTTAATCATTAATTTTCTTTTTAGAGTGTTATAATGACTTATCAAATCTTTCAAGTTTCAACTTTTTGTTAAACTAATTATATATCTTTATTTTTATGCTTTATTTGCTCTTCTTCGTGTAAGTAGCTTTTAGTTTGTTTTGTAGTTCTGAAAAGAACTTTAGAGCCTTATCTATTTAGATGTTGATACAGGAGAATGTGACTTGTTTTTCATCTAACTTGTCTGGAGTGTTGAAATTAAGTATTTATCTTTTAAGCATTTGATTATTGTTTGTTAAGAAGAAACTGAAATAATCTTAGATGATCAAAACATCCACAAAACTAAAAGCTAATGTTAGGATGTTTTGTGAATATATAAAATTTGACATTTAATACATAATTAACATACTGAATTCAAACTTTATTTAAAATTTGATTGCTAGACATATCGATTCATTCTACTATATTATGCAAATTCAAATTATGTGTTTAGAACATTTCTTAAATGCATGATGGTTTGTATGTTAATGCATGTTTGAGTCCATGCTCATTTGTTGTAATTATATTGTTTTTATAGAAACCAAGCAATTTTATATATTCTACTCTTTCACACATTTTTAGTGTGGTTATAATGACAATAAACGAAAATCCGATGTGCAAAAGAGTAATGTTCATGTTAGACATAAACATGTGTTGCTACATATTTTACTTTGCACTTACAGTTAAGTTTATTTGGTTAAAACATTAGCTCTGAATGCTCGAAGCTGATATAAACATGTTCTAACCGTAAACTAAAAATGAAAATGCACAACAAATAAGTAATTGATATGTATTTAACTAAAAGAAAGTAATGTCTATGAAAATGCAGAATACTAGTTAATACTTTAGAAAAATCTAATTTGTAAGTAATGTAAGTTTGATAATATTTAATAATTTTTTTTTAATTATTATCTATATTCTTAGTATTGTTTGAGAATCACCTAATGTCTAAATTGTTTGATTAATATATTTAAGTCATATTTATTTTATCTTATTTTATGAAAAATAAATAAGCATTACTTATTATGGAATTCTAATTCCAATTAAAATCATAACTTCCCGAAATTACAAGTTGAGAAAATGCATTAATATTAATTTTCGTTGACTGAATTTGTTTGCTACTCTAAAATTTCCAGCCAATCAATAATTGATGGATTAAACAACATAAGATCACGTATTAAAGGATCAATAAAAACTCAAAAAATAAGATCAAATTAGATGAATAAGTGAATAAATAGCTATATATCTTACAAAATACTAACGATCAATTCGATCCCTTTGAACCGGCCCTAAAATCTTACAACGAGAGTATCCAAACATAGTTACTGTAAATTTACGAAAGAGTATGAAAATGCATAACTAAAAATAAGTAGAAATTAAGAATTTAGAAACCTTTTCAACATACATAGAGCTATATATTCGTATCTTCAAAAGCTTATAAGGCAAATCCATATAGAAACACACAAAATCTATAAAAAAAATTATTGTGTTAAGAAAAAACAAAATCTATAATCTATAAATGCGAAATACAATACAACTTTACAAGAGGTCTCCAAAAAGGTTATGTCGTTCGACGCTTTTTATTTATATAAGAAGTTTGTTGCTTGGCCTGGCTCTTTATAGTACTAAATTCTTTTTCTTTATCAACTAAAGATTCCATTAATTAAAAGGAAAGGTTTTCAACCAATTACAAAACCCAAATCTAAGCCAACATTAGATCCCATAGCACTTCCAACAAAGAGTTTAAGATATGAGGTTCTCAAAATACATATATGTGTATAGATATATTTTTATTAACATTTAATTGTGAAATTTTTAATTTTACGGGAAACTCAATCCAAAATTTATATGTAGAAAATTTTTAGATTAGATTTTCTGTAAAGTTAAAAACTATAGAATTAAATACTAATATATATATATATATATATATATATATATATATATATATATATATTTTTTGAGAACTTCAGAAGCTTAAAACACCCATTGGGGTAGCTTTAAGGGTAGAGGAACGGTCTAGAAGAACCGACTTTGCTAAACAGTCAGCTTCAAAGATTTCATATCAAGAAACGAAGGAGAAAAAGATAGAAGCAAACGAAGTTGAGAGGCTCTTGATATCTGCCACGATACCGAACATCTCTTTGTCCAAGAGTTTGCAGTTGATTGATCGAACGAGCGTATAGTAGTAAATTATAATGGACGCATTAGAGAACAAGATCAAAGTAGCAATATTTTTTTCCCTATAAATTATACTACTAGTCATGTTAATACACAAGAAAAAAAAGAAGGTCATGTTAATACCCACCAGGACACTTTGGGATGTGTAATCATGACTAGCTTCTTTTCCACGTCCTTCATTCATATAAAAATGACAATTTCTTTTCATATTGCTTTTAATCTTTAATGTAGCAGCCAATGTATTAGAAAGACTATTTGTGGCATTTGAAAGCTCCTCGTGAGTACTTCTTTCGTCGAGATAGAAAAGAAAAATCAGATGGCAACCATCTCCCTTTTCTATGAACACATCTTTTGCTTTTTGCATGGTAAACCATACGAGATTTTCTTATCATTTACCAATGAAGCCATAAAAGTCTATAACACATGTCAGAAACACTTACAATAACTATCGACCGATAAATTAATTGATTCATAGTAAGCAAAGTATTCAGGTCGGCCGATGCATTATGCATACTCCTTTGATATATAATTAAAAAGGGCTAGTAGAGTTTATAGTTGAAGTTATATTATAATGCATACTCCTTTAATATATAATTAAAAAGGGCTAGTAGAGTGTATAGTTGAAGTTATATTATACTTTTTTTTATAACAAAATCTTAGCTTGAAAATGAAAAGATATATTATACATATTCACTCTTTATTGACCAGCAACTTTTAAATCTGCGACTGATGAGTGAACAATGACATCAAACTTATTGTGTTTATGACATAGTTCTTCTAAAAATGGTCCAAAAAGCACTTTAAAACTTATTTTCTTACAACTATCAATAGAGACGTCAAAAAGAAATCATTAGAGACCTCGTAGCATGTCGATAAGACAATTAACGTCAGTACATATAATTATATCTTTTAACGTCAATACGATCTCTTTCTTATAAATAAGAAGAGGTTCGCGGCAGAAATTCATAGTCCTTCGAGATTCAAAATGTAATATTAGTTTTGTTTCAACGGTCATTCGAATCGAAAACTTTTGATACAATGACCAATCTTTTTTCCATTCCATTTTAATAATTTCTTAGAAGACTTGCATAATGCATTTGCGACTTCAATTACTTCAACAAAATAAGTTTATATGCATAACGGTTATTCCTAGATTTAGATTGATTATATATATATATATATATATATATTCTACTAGTTTTATTTCTATTTTAAAATTTTACAATTTTCTTTTTTCGGTAAATTAATTTATTTTTTGTTGATTTATAAAACTGAATTTCCGGTTACCACCAAAGTTTTCCACGGAGACAACTATTTATTCAGCCAATTCAGCTAAACAAACATTACTATCTACGTATTTAATGCTATAATTTACTGCATCTATTTTGTATCTTACAAATAGTTATCCTATCACACAGTATAAAGACAAAGGTCAATTCTTGAGGACCTGACTTAAAACCGACCCGAAAAATATTGGTTTAGGTAGGAACCGAATTAATCTTTTATTCTATTGGGTCTTAAACCGTCTTGTTGTGGAGGACCTATGGGTCTTGGACTCGAGCCGAACCCGAGATCCGATTGGATATCCGAATACCCAAACTTCTAGTATATATTAGGTATATATAGATCATTTCATATTTTTTTGATATTATGTGTATTTTTAAGTTATTTTTCGGGTATGGTTTTAGGTTTCGTGTAAAATTTTTCATTTTCAAAAATTTAATTCGAATAATCAGAATTTTGGGTATTTTTCATGTCTCGAAATCAAAATTTGGATAAAATTTCAGATTTTTGGGTATTCAAATTTTTTTAGGTATTTTATGTTTTTTGTGTGTTTGGATATTTTTGGATCGAAACAGACAAGACCCGAACAAAACTTGGAACCAAACCAAACTCAATCTGATAAAATTCTAATTATCCTACTGGATCCAACTATCTATGTCCGAACTTATCTGGACCCGACATGATCCAAACCGAACCGAAAAATCTAATTACCCTATTGGGTCTAAATATCTATGACCCAAAAAAACTCAGACCTGACAAGACCCGACCCAAACCGAAGACCCGAATGTCCAGCCTTAGTTCTTGGAGTGCTTGGTCTTTATCCTTCGCAAGAAGACTCTTGCTCATTAACACTATCATAGCAGGCATCACGTACTTCTTGACATCTACATTCATTCTCCCAAAACAGTGTATCAACAAGATAAATCCCCTCTGTAGTGCCTTCTTATGGCATGGAACCATAAAAGAGAGTCATGCAGCAATTACTTTACCGAAGAAAGAATGGGATTTGAGCTGTACGGATCTATCCTCGCGGAACAAAGCTTTTTCACTTAAGCTTATTTGGCTCCTCTTCTCAAGTTCAAGTTTGATATGCGTAGCTTAGCTTATTTAGCTCCTCTTCTCAGATGATGCATTTCTGGAAGATATCAAACGAAATTCCACATGAGAAGTTTAGACAAGGAGAAGTTTAGACAAGGAGTATCTAATATATAAAATAACTATAATTAATTAGTACGAGGTCTTCGGGAATAAATCCAAAAGTAAATTCATGCGGACTTGTCTCTTAAGTCCAAAGTAGACAATATTGTACTAATCGGACAATAAAGAGTTTGACATAGACTCACACAAACCAAACAATTGGTATCAGAGCGGTATGACAAAGATTAATACCCTTCGAGTAGGAATGTGACTTTTCAAATCGGAAAAGGAGATCTATGGCAGAAACTAGTGAGAAGATTATGGAACTTGTGATGTTGTGGAACAAACATTCTAAAAAAAACCCTACGATTACTGGCACAAGTTAGTACCAAGATTATTCACTGAAGAAAAAACACATAAGATGAGTGTGATCCTTAGTTTGAGGGGAAGAATGTGAGATATCAAACAAAGTTCCACATTGAAAATTTAGACAAAGAGTGTCTAATATATAAAGAGATATCCAATTCTAATTAGTAAAAGCCTTTTAGGAAGAAATCCAAAAATAAATTCATGCAGACTTGCCTCTTAAATTCAAAATGGACAATATCATACTAATTAGACAATAAATAACTGAACATGAACTCACACAAACGCAATGATTTAACAAGTGGCACAACTCATGTGTTCGCCTTGAGTGTCGATCTCTCTAAGAGCATCTTTAACGGGAAAACCCTTCTGGGTTTCCTAAATTTTTTTTTTCTGTTTAAAAAAAACATAAATAAATCAATTGCGGACCGCCACGTGTTAGTGGGACCCGCAAACAGTTGAAGAAACATCAAAAAGTCGGTTCTTAATTAGAAGACAGAAGAAACGTTTTTTGTCCTATTTGTGCCCTCCCCCCCCCCCCCCCCCCCCACTGTTAAGAGACGTTGAAGAGCCTGCGTTGCAGATGCTCTAAGGTCTCTTCCTACTCCTGCATGTCGGTCTCCTTCACCAGGTGATCAATAGTTTGCGGTAACTGTTGCACTTCAATTTGGACATCTCTCTACTATCCTTAACCCTTCTGGGCCTCATTATATTATTATTGTCTTTGTGGGTTTTATTTTGATGGTTTAATTATGTGGATTTCTTTCAGAGCCATTGGGTTAAAACCCAAAAAACTAAAGCCTGGCTGGGTTGTTTTTTTTTTTTTTCTAGAGATTTTTAATAGAAAAAGTTTAGTAAAAAAAAACACAACATAAAAATGATAACGAATATTTAGGAAAACACAACTAATTAATTGTGTCTAACGCTTTTTTGAACACTGATCAAATAAATAAAACTGACGTAAAAATCTATAAAACTAATAAAATTCTTTTTTGTAAAAAGCAAACGCTCCCATCCATTTCACCAAACCAAGAAAAGGCCCTCAATGGGCTGTACTGGCCATACATATCTACACTATATGAGCTTATTGTTACAAACATTAAGCCATATTTACGCTTGGTAATATAAATATGGGCCTCAACCGAAGTATTTGGACCAAACTTTTTTTTGTCAACATTTGGACCACACTAAAAGAAGAAAACTTATAAAAGAAAAGAAATTATCGGACAGTTAAAAATTCCACAGTAATTCATTTGAAATTTTGAAAATCTTATACATAAATAATATTTTAACCAAATTACAAAACCATAATATTGTTGTATGACAATATATTTCACCAATAGATTGTTTGCTAATCAAACGAATAGTACAAATCGAAGAGTACTATCACTAACGATCCGGTGGTTATAATTGTATCGTAACTTTGAAATGAAGACAAGAGAAAAGGATAGTGGCTTTGTGGCTATGAGTCTATTCCCTTGTACTAACACTTTCATGAGATAAGATTCGTAATTTAATATTATTGGAGCCGTGATTTCCATTGGTTTTAGTGTTGGATTGGATAAGATCTTTCTTCTTCTACAGTCAGATTTATCGTATGGAAATCTAGTTTCATATCCTCTTTCTTGTCTTTATACGACCCCCTTTGTTTCTGTGGACGTATGTGCGTTTATAGTTTGTATATTTTGTAGCTGACTGATTCATATGTGTGAGCAAGTATGTATACGAAGTAGTTAGTAGTCATTTCGAAGAATACGTATGTCGGTTTTTCAGTTTGTCTCTGTGTGGGACCCTATGTAAATTTAAATTTCTTAAGAACAAATAAAAGAGTTTTGCAAAATACTCTAAATTTTTGAAAGTTTGCTATGAATTCTAAGTAAGAAATTGCAAAAAAAAAAAAAAGATTCTATGCAAATGCACTTCTTGCATGTATATCTAGAGACTGACCTATGTGAGAGATATTTTATCTGTTAAAGTGGAAGTTATAACTTTTTCATTAATGATATTTTAACATAGATTTTCCCTTATAATTTACATTGTTTTTTATGTTTGCATAATAAAATTATAACAATATGTTTAATTTTTTTTATTTCTAACAATATATAACTAACATAATATGAACCAATATATGCCACACATAAATGGGTTAGCCCATCAAAAAAAAAACAAAAAATCTATTTAAAAAGTACAAAGAAACATATGTCAGTGACATACCATATAGGTACCAAAGTGAACTCATATTTATCATTTCAATAGCAAATTTGTTTGTATTCATCAAAACCTATAATCAAATAACACACATTGTTCAAACTAACACCATAGAAATTAATAATGACCTTATAAATTTTATCTGATCCATAGTAAAAAAATTGAAGGTTCAAAAAACTTATGTATTCCATGTATAATGTATTAAAGTACGCGATCTACAATCACTAAAAACTATCTCAAAAATATATGATATGTTGTATATTTCATTATTTACACATGGAATCTACCATTTCCTAACATTTCTCGTCTAATATAATAACTTTAGAAACAACTCCCATAAAAATAGTAAAATTTGGCATATAACGTTAACTATGTTTTCATTCTTAAAATAGTTGAAACATAATTTATAAACCTGCCATATTTATCTAGAATACAATCGCCGCCAATTACATTAAAATTTATTGGTATACCTCTATACAAAAAAAAACATTTTAGTAATTTTTTTCTCAATTTTTTTAATAATTATCATTTTTTTGTTGATTCTTTCATAGCAACAGCCTACTTTGTGGGCTTCACACAACTGAAAAATATAATTCTTCTATTATAGATAATTAGCAAAAAAAGATATTTATTAATTTATGTGAAATATTATTTTGTTGTGGAAACAAATCAGTTTACTAGATCAAAAATAAACCATTTAATTTTATATAATAAAATCAATTTAATAAAATTATGTATGTGTAGTTATTTATCCTACCTAATATATTTTGCGATTGACAAGTTATAATGTTATAAAATAATGCAGAAAATATAATAGCAAATGAGGCATTTAAAAATTTTAGACTTAAAATGAGTTTGAATTTTTTTTTTTGAAGTAGGGCATAAAAATAAACTAAATAAGTACATAAACTACAGTTTTGGTTGATATATTTATCAAAATATATTTTTGTGGTTTTAAAGCACCAATCAAAATTTAGGATTGAATAAATCATAAGATATTTGTCATGGCAATTATATTTAATGTAAATTTATATTTTGGTAATTTTTTTAGAATATAGAAATAATAATACAACATAATTAAAATAAATATATTTAATATGATATTAAATGATATAATAATAGAAATATAAAATATTTTAATTTTTTAAATATTATTTAAGTCTATTTTTATAATCATACAATTTTTAATATTAAACAAAAATTTCAAAATTTCATACACTTTAAAAAAAATTATAAACTTGTAATCGTAACATATTTGTTTTCTTTTGATATCTACAAATTTTAAAAATTATGTTTACTTTTATTTTTTAATAATTAGAAAAATTTATATCATTTTTTTTTTTAAATATATATATATATATATTCTTATATAATTTAAGATAGATCAAAATGTTAATTTAATTTAATTTTATGTTTAACTAAATTATAATTTATATTAAAATATTAGTATAAAATAATAATATCTAGAATAATAACATAATTTTATTTTTAAAGAGAATATAAATTTTAAAAAAATATTTGCTGTAGGAAAACAACTAGTTTTCATTATTAAAAAACTTCAAAGGGAGAAAAGAGACACAGGGTACAAAGCCATGCAGATAGTTAATAAACGTGGATTACTGTATTATTTTGTTGTTGTTGCATTGTTAATTAGTAAATTACTTCAACAAAACCATTTCAGGTAATTTTGTTGTTGTTGTTAATACATTACATCAACAATTGAAAAATAATCAGTAGAATTTTTGCCAAAGAGCTTTATAGGTTGGTCCAAAAAATATAATATAGTATATACTTTTGAGAGTATTAAATGATACATTTATTACATTATATATACTGAATTTTGTTTTTGTTTCCAATTGCATCATATACGTGAGTTTTGGTAAAGAGTTTGAGAGACAATACAACTTCTCGGCTAACAACAACTAATCACCAAATAAGCAAAAAAACTTAAGTATGGTCTACGTTTATTATGACCAAATATAGATATTATTTATTTTCAATACAGGTATTATTTTGGTTTGTAACTATGCATATATTCACAAATAATCTTGACATATTCGGGTTATATCTCAAAAAATATATATCTAATTTTTATTTTCTCAACTTGCATTGCGGCATAATTTTTATTGGCTGGATAATATACTAGAAAACGCTTGGTTAATTGTATCTTAGTTGTCTTAAAAGATTATACGTATGCTATTTCTTTCTACATCTCGAGCTATTGGCCTATCAATGGATACATGTGCAGCCTGCATGTGAATTTTGGACTCGCTTATAGTACAAAGTCCAAGCTTAAATAAAAAGGAGAGTACTGAGAATAGAAATCTACCGTATCTGAGAAGGAAACAAAAAGAAAAAAGAAAAGGCAAATTTCTTTTTGGAGGAGAGTACTGTTGTTTGCCCTAGAGACCAAGGCACTGAAACCGAGTTGGTCTTATTAGGACACACTTAACGTTTTGGCACCCATGGCCTTGCCCATGTGCATTGTTCGTCTTCTTCTACAAGGCTATATTAGTCATTTTCACGCGACACACCAAATTGAGAAACACTTATCATCATCCCATGAGGTTTCTGTTCCCAGCCTGGTTATAAGAAAAAAAAACAAAATAAATGTAATAGGTAAAGTAAAAGACATGAAAATCCTTTTTCTGGAGAAGTAATTATTTAAAGAAGAAAGAGAGGTTTGGTCTTTCTTTTCTGATTCTGAAAAACTGTCTTAATAAGAGTGAGAAGTACTGTTCATAGAAAGTGTGTCCCCACGAAACAAAACTGTCTTCACTGCCATCTTCAATAATACTTTACGGGACCCCTCTCCCTCTCGTCCTAGTCCCAACGCACCATCTCATTGCGTATATACATATAGTATATAAGCTTTGTGGATCCAGCCACTTCCTAATAACAACTACATGCAGACATATGATAAGAAAACGAAATAAATACGGTTAACATGTAACACTAGTGAAACCAACATATCGAATTCAGAAGAAGAGTGGTTGAATGATAAATTTGTTTTGACAATATTTTGAATTATCAAACAAGTTTTTTTATAACATATCATTGCCTTTATTGTTGGAAATGGGATTTGATCCTTCCTAAAAGTCCATTAAAATTAAATTCAAGGCAACTTAGAACATTTTTTAGTTAATTATGTTATAACAACCAATGAAAAATATTATATAGACGATTTTTAGCTGATAATTCTATAAGTTTGATTGTGCCACTCTGAATGGTTATGTGAGATCCATGATCGATGATACGACTTGCATCATACTAAAGATCTTTTGTAACTTTTTTCATAATAGACTTAAAACGTTGGCTTTTTATTTCTAGTATAAATAATATTACAAGAGTAGGAAGGGTAGTCGTCCAAATCTATTATTCACAATCAAATGACGGAACAGTAAAGAGATTAAGGTTTTATCATTTATAGTTTTAAACCTAGTCTTTAACTATTTTATAGTATCTTTGCTAATTTTAATATCTTGTTCAATAGTTGTCGAAAATTGTCAAATAAAATCCTTTCAAATAACTAATATTTAATTTGTCATATCTTGCAAAAGAAAATCTAAACTCAGATTTAATATTTATCACTGATTTTTTATATATAAAGGTAAAAAGTTGTCAATGTTTTTGGTTTCCCTTCACCTCGAGTGATTCCATTACTTACTAAATACCAAACTTCTTGTTTTGCCTGCGAGCATCATTGCCTCTTTGTTTACTATTTCTTAAGTATATCATAATATCATGATTTCTGATATATATAAAAAGGTTTTAAAATATGATTGGGTTATCTAAATTATTAAAATGTACTTGTAATTTTTGTCACACATCCGTTTAAAATTTCATATGGAAATATGGAGATGATCTACCAAAAATGATTTGCAACATCATGTGCATGAATTCAAAGTATAGAGAAATGTGAGTAGTAATTATAAGATCAGTAAACAAAAACTTTTGAGCTTCCAGAAAAATAGACACCGGCCGTCGCACAGAATATAGTCCACATGCCGAGAAAGCGGACGTGGAGACTCATTAGCCATGGACGGTCAGGATATTACAAGTGGTATCACAGCTGATTAGTCATTTCGGTTCCAACTCGAGATGATCTTAATGTGCAACGGGAATGTTGCGCTCTATGAATGAGGTGAATTTGTAACATTCCGATTTGTGGTATACGTAAAAAGTTTTAAGAAAATTGATTTGATTATCTATGTTACTAAAATGTTTAATTTTTCTGTCACACATTCATTTAGAAATGTAAAGTTAAACGTACTTGAGATGAAGTATTTGAAAGATAGGTGATATATCAAGAAGTGATCGTGATACCATGTGAGTGAAACCAATACATGGAGAAAAATCATTTGAAAATACAAGATCAGTAAACAAAAATTTTAAACTTCCAAAAAATGAAAACACCACTCGTCACATGAAATGAAACCCACAAACCGAGATAATAGGCGTATAAAAGTTGTGGGCGATCGGAACGTATATATATATATATCTTGGTAGGCGACGGAAACTAAGAGCATCCACATCAATGAACCCCCTCTTGGGGTTCATTGAATCAATTTTTTATTATTAAATTTTTTCTATTTTCTTTTTGATTTTCTTTTTTAAAAAAAAAAAAAAATTCTAAACCAATCCCGGACCGCCACGTGGTGAATCTTAGGAGAGAGGGGTTCAGCCGGGTGAACCTTAGTAGAGAGAGGTTCATAGGTTTTTGTTATTTTATTATTTTATTTTCTTGATTTCCGTGTGAACTCCTCCCATAAATCCTTAATGGGAGTGCTCTAAGTTTCATATTGACCGCTTCACAAAAGTAAAAACTCTTATTACCATTTCAAAGCGATAACCAAAAATCCAGTGAAGACTAGACAACCACGTATGTTTCCCCATGATATATATTATTTTAATACTAATAAAAAAATCACATATATACGTAAATATTATAAAATATACGACAATAAAGAATTGTATGGTTATGTATGTGTATTTTAATACATGCACCGAGCCTCTCTTTCTCCCTCACCATTGTCTTCTCTCCTTTTATAAATGTGAAAGCTGCATTTATTAACAACACTATAGAAAGTGTAACCCTCGAAAGGAATGTTTTTGGTTGAGAGGAGAGAGAGAAAACGAAGAAGAAGACCTATTTGAAGCTGCTAAATCCATTACTCTTTTAAGCGTCAATTGATTCTCATGTAAGACTCTCTTGTAATTAATTATTTTGACTTTTTTTTTCTAATGAATTCTCATAGCTAGAATCTGTTTTGTGCATTAACTCTTCTTCTTATTCTTCTTCATCTTTCTTTCAGATGATTATCACATTCAATGCAAAATGATTTGAATTAACTGAAACCAAAACCTACCCCAACTGTGACATTCCTTATTGTTCTATCCTCGTACCTCCTCTTTGTTCTTGTCTTAAAGAAACCACCAACCAAGCCATTAATATCTTCAAGAATCACTTAAAATTTTCATGCTTTTTTAAAAGGGTAACCTTAAAGTCCCAAAACTAATATTTTTTTGTCTTTCTTGAAGCTAATTATGGAGGGACTAACGAGATTTGGAGGATTAGAAGAACAATTTAGTCAGATTTCAGAAAACGCAATTAACGAGAAGACCCCATTTTTGCAAATGCTCCAATGCATAGAACCAAATGAGATAGTACTCGAGTCACTTCTCCAAAGCCAAACCCTAGAGCCAGAGAGTTGTCTAAGTACTCTTGAAACCATCAAAAGAGATCCGGGTCAAGAAGAAGACCCGGTAAAGGATCCGAAAACCGAAGATGGAGCGGCAAAGGTCAAAGAAAAACGAAAACGTAAACGGACAAAAGCTCCAAAGAACAAAGATGAAGTTGAGAACCAAAGGATGACTCACATTGCCGTTGAACGTAACCGGAGACGACAAATGAACGAACACTTAAACTCTCTTCGCTCTCTTATGCCTCCAACGTTTCTCCAACGGGTAACAAAATATTTAAATATTTAAAGATTCCAAGATTTTTAAAAAAGATTTAAAGATTTTTATAAAAAAACATTAAAAAGTTCTTTCTATGTTTAACGTTAGGGTGATCAAGCTTCTATAGTGGGAGGAGCTATAGATTACATAAAGGAGCTGGAGCAGCTTTTGCAATCTCTAGAGGCTGAGAAACATAGCGAAGGACCTTGTGAAAACCCTAAAACGGCGTCGTCTTATTCTTCATCTTCCTCTCGTGCATGCACTAACTCATCTGTTTCTAGCGTCTCGCCGACGTCGGAAGATGGGTTTACGGCGAGATTTGGAGGCGGAGAGACGGCGGAAGTGGAAGCTATGGTGATACAGAATCATGTGAGCTTGAAGGTTCGTTGTAAGAGAGGAAGAGGACAGATCTTGAGAGCTATCATCTCCATTGAGAACCTAAAGCTCTCGATTCTGCATCTCACTATCTCTACTTCCTTTGACTCTGTCTTCTACTCTTTTAATCTCAAGGTAATTAAAAACATCTTTAATTTTCTGTTATATAAATATTTCAAATCTTCCTTATCAAATTTGCAAATTACACATTATTATTATTTCTTATTATTATTATTATTATTATTATTAGCCTTGTTAAAATTGTACATTTGACTTGTTCAATTATTTTAAGAGGATGATTAAGGAATCTGCATTTGTAAATATATGCATGATATAGACCATGAAATAATGGAAGTAAGTTTTTTTAATAATAAATAAAAATAGAATTTCACCAAAAATAAATAAATAAATAATAGAGTAATAACTATGATACTTTATATTTAAACAATCTAGTTGTGTTACATTATAAAACTGAAAATAAAATAAGATTTAGAAATTTTATTTTAATAAAGAGTTGATAATAAAAAGCTAACACTTTTTTTTTCTAATTTTGGGGAGATAAAATATTGTGCTGGGCTTTGTGAATGCAGATAGAAGAAGGGTGTAAGGTACGATCAGCTGATGAGATAGCAACGGCCGTTCATCAGATTTTCGAGCAAATCAACGGTGTAATGATGTGGTCAAATCTCGGTCCAACTTAGTTGACTTCTGACTCTTTTCTTCTTTCTAGTGTGTGTAGCTTTAGGTTACAAAAAGGAACTTAAGATAAATAAATAAAGCCTATATTGATTTTTTAAGGGGGTTAACCAGTTTTTTTGTTCCTTTAGCTTTTAAATTAATTGAGTTCACTCCGAATTTCTATCTTCAAGTTAAAAAATTTATAATTAAATATTAATATAAATATATATACGTATATATATTTTTATAATTCTGGAGCTAGAACCTCTTTCTTTGACATTTACATTTATGGCCACTCAAAATGTTATTTGCCTGTTATTTTATTGTTTTTGCATGTAACTTTCAAACTAACCTATGAATGTATTTTTTTTTCTTTACTTTTCATGTAGTAAATGTTAAGAAATTGACTTTAATCGTCCGTATTAAAATGGTTATGGAAATGGAAACAAATACAACTGAAGCTGAACATCATCATTACGTAAGAAAAAGTCGTATTCAATCTCATTCGCATTCTCTTGTTATAAGATTTTATTTCAGTATAATAGTACTTATATTTAGGCTCCATTATATGCAGAAAAGCGGTTAGAGAAGTGCGATGCGATTTTAATAGTGACAAAAATATTCACGACGGTGTAGTGCGGTCCATCACTATTCGAAATCTGGTCCATCAACATTGGAAGCCTTACTAATTCTACGCTCGATTAAAAGGAACACCTATGATAAATAGTAGTATAAATCATGATTTTATATAGTTTTCACTTTTTATCTTTACTTATAAAAACGATGAGAAAAGGTGACAGATAACATTTACTATTTCAATGTTTTGAAAGTATCATAAAGGGAAGTCTATGGTCAGAGCTAAGTCTCATTGACACATCCGTCTCACTTCTAAAACGTAAACTTCAGCCTACTTACTACTTACACATTACTTTTTCAGTATTTTTTTATCAATACTTTTTCAGTACTTTAATCATCTATTTTGAAAGTAAAAATTAACAGAAGCGGGAAAACTATTCACAAAATATCAATAAATTTAATTGATAAAATATGTGCATATTAACCCAAAATAATATTATACAGACATCAATTACACATTATTAAAATATTGTGTCCAAGACAAGATCGAAAATCAGATGTCAGACCTCATCCACTGGCAACAACCATAGATCTGTTCCAAGTTTTACTGGTCAAAGTCAAACCATTGGTAAAGTACAGATAAATCATTCAGTAATTTCCGAAATAAAAGAAAATAATTACTGAATGATTTACTCATTTTGGGCTCGAGCAAATACTTTTATAAAGAATGTTAAAGCCCAATGAAGCTACAGCTAAAGGCCATTTAAGCCCAGCTTAGGTGAGCTAAACATTATACATGGCACGTGCCATAGAGATACTTTGTGGCCCACAAAGTATCTATATACTCTTATTTGAAATGTGAGTTTAGTGCTCACATTAACTCTTACGACGGTTAATTATATAAGTATTATTAAAAAATTAAAAGTGTTATTTCTAATTACCATTGATAAACAACAATTTTTGTTTATTTTTTTTAATGAAATTGTGATTAACATTTTATTTAATTTTTCTTTTTACTAAAACACAAATAATAAAAAAGGAAAATTTATAAAATATTAACATAGAAGTTTATATAAAAACGAATTTTAGGTTTATTATTTTTTAAGTTTCATATAAAAAAATATCTATAGATTATATATATATTTATATATAAACATAACTTCCCAAAAGAAATTGAAAAAATAAAATAATTTCGTCATTCTTTTCAAAAGAGTAATAATATTTTTTATAAATGTATTAATAATTTAGACATTCCTTCCAAAAGGATAATAATATTTTTAATAAATGTATTTTTTGATTAAATAGTTTTAAATAACATAAATGATTATTTCCTATCTTATTTTCAATATACGATTATATCTTATGATTATTTTTAAACCATATAAATAGTTAAATGTGAGGCTTCATCAAGATATATAATATTCTTATGATCAATACATTTTGTTAAAATTATAATTTTTATAATTTTTTTATCAAAACTACATCTTTCTAATTTTATCAAAACAACATATATTAAATTATATCTTACTAAAAATAGCTATAATCTTAAGATAAAATTAAACAAAATCTAATTAAAAAAATTTTCTTATTTAAGTCTAAAAGTAATAAAAAATTGTGATTAATTCAAAAGATATTGATACAATCCAATATACTAATATATGAATAACCAACAATTCTTGATATAAAAAAATCTAGTCAACTAATTATTATGATTTAGTGTGTCTGAGTTTTTAAAATATTACAAGATGTGTTTATTATTGTAATTTAATATTTGTTTTCCCTAAAACAGTATATACTTATATGTATAAAATTTTACAAATATATTTCAAATATAAGAGGATCAAGTGAACTACATGAACTTTTAAAAAGTAATAATCTAATTTTAACATGCTAAAAAGTCGTAGTTTAATATATCAAAAACAAATATTTTATAGAATACAAAATATTATATGTGAAATAATATATCTAATTAAGATGATAACGTAATGATACATAATATATTTTTTATTATACATATAAATTACAAAATAACTTAAAACTTATATAAAAATAATATTTATAAATTATTATAATTAAATTATTATGTAAATATCTGTATCCGTGCATGAACATGGAAAAATCATTTTGATCTCTCGAAAGATTAATGGGCGCATGTAAGTTATGTTTTCAAGTGAGGCTTGATGATTTCTATTTTAGTAAACACTCTTGAACCTTTATTCTTTAGTACACTTTAGACTATTTATAATGGGGTTTTCAATAAAATATTCAACAATTGAATAACTATATTGAGGGTGTTGAAAACTGAAATTTGATGATATAGATTATTTGGTGTTCGAAAATATTCAACATGTTGAATAAGAAAAAAAAGGGGACCACCGACGACGTGTGTCACTTTCTAAAAAAATTGGTATTTTCAAAATTATTTTACTTATTAAAATCAATAATTTCATTATAAATTTAATAAATTATTTTTATTATATAAAATATATCATTTTAAATTTTCCATAAGTAAAAATTAAGTTTATTTAATTTGAATATAGAAAAAATAATTATTAATTAATAAAACAAGGTATTAAATTTTATTACAAAACTGTTATAGTAGGTAAATGTTACATAATGAGATGAAAAAAGTGAAAAATGATGTGAAGTATTAAAAAATGAGATAAATGATGTTGAATAGTGAAACCATTGAATATAGTGTTAGGGTCATATTCGTTAATGCGGCTTCTTTTCAAGCTCATTAATGAATTCGCGATTTGGTTTAAAAGTTTTTATTTATTTGATTTAATATCAATTATAGAATTAGAGAGTTTTTTATACGACAGATAAAAAGTAACTCGACTTAACTTTTTTTTAATGTTCGATGAACATTAGGAATTTCTTCTTTATAAAATTGATTTACGCACGTGATTACATATCATATTGAGACAATTTAGTTTTAATATATATATTGATTGATTGATTGATGGTATTTAATTATTTGAACAATAATTAACTTAAGATAATCAGCATGGATGTGTTGGAATAGTGGTTAAATTACTTTGATTCCCGGTGGTAAGGATGTGTTAATATAAGACATGGAGAAAGATTGATCTTGAACCAATAAATAAATATAACCAGCCCCAAACGATCAAACCCAGTGTTAATCCGGACCCAAATGACGTTTAAAACACATAAAATATGTTTTTATAATTAATTGTGGTGATTTTTACATATTTAATCAAAATAATAAAAGTTACTAAAGCTTAATTTATTTTCAAAAATAAAATTACAAAAATATTGACACATTATTCACAAAAATAACTATTCTCATATTCTTAAAAAAAAAATCATTAACTAACGAAATCAAATGTTTTAAGCAGTTATGTTCTACTAATATTCTTTAGTTTGCTTACAAGACATAATTTTGTTTGTTATGATTCTTTTTGTTTGCAATTCCATTTTAATTGATTCTTTATTCTATTTTAATAGTATCTTATAAAAAATCCAAATTTTTAAAAGGTACATTTATAATTTAACCAAACCTTGTTAATATTAACTCCAACTTGTAAAATTTTATTGGTTTTCACCAAATTGCAAAAAAACATAGCTTAACTTGTGACAATTTTATGTTTATACAAATTTCAGTATTATTAAAATAAATTAAAAAAAGAGAACTAGAGAAAAAAATTGCATAGGATAATACCAGCCCGCATCAATAATCAGTCAACAATAGGATACACAAATTTTTAGAAGAAGAAAATTTGTTGAAAGAATGAAAACTAAAGCATTTTAGATTGTTAGAATATAATAAATAATTAGATTTAATTTTATTTTTATACTTTATATTCAATATAATAATAAGAAGCTAAAAAAAAATAAAAGGAAGAAACTAAAAATGTTTAAAAGGAATCGTATCTTTTTTTAAACCACAAAAAAAGGAATCGTATCTTTACCTGTAGATTGTAGGAAAATCATTTGTCAGCATTATTAGGAAAAGAAGAAGGCTGGATTTGTACCTACACCAAATCTGACAAGGAAAATGTTGGCCTTGGCACTTTTATTCATATAAAACTTGCTGAGAAAAAAAATTATATAAAACCTGGCGTTGGCTTTATGGACTTTGGCCCTTGGCTGGTCCTGGCCTAACCTATTCATACAAAAATGTAGATTTTTTTTAATTCATTTAACTAATGATATGTATATATGGTGTAATGTACACGTTCTAGTGATTAACCGGATTATTTAGAATTTATGCAATACTAGAAAATAATAAATTATTTATTTATCTATTGTAGATAATATATTTATATTAAATATTTCAAATTTTTAATTTTAGTTATTACATTATTTTGTAAAATTATAAAAATTAGATATATAAAAAGTGAAATCACTGTGGAGTTATACTAACATTACTTGATTTAACATATTTACAAAAATTTAGAGTTAATTAAACTAATTTAATTAATTTTAACTAATTTATGAAAAAATATCAATTTGAACTGTTTAAATCGAATTTTTTAGAAAATTGTTTCGATTATGACTAAATTTACCGTCTACATAGACGACTAGATGTCGACTATAGCAGTTTTTAGAGCAGGTGTATTTTGTTGTCGATCCTGCTGCTGATTCCATACATAAAATATTGTTTTCCCCGTGAAAAATGATACAAAGCTATAACATACATACGGCCACTAATATATCTCTTCTGAATCCACGATGAATAAGCAATGCTACTCAAAATTGACGGATCATTAAACACTGGGATCACCAAATCAGGTCATCACACATTGTTTGAACATGCAAGCAACTCTGATCGCGTTTTACAGGAAAAAACGGGACACCAGAATACCATTCATACGAATACAATAGTAAATATGTATTCATATTCCAATTTATTAAAAGAAAATCAACCAAACAATACTTTGAAGCATAGTATTGTCAATAAACGTAAGTTGTCTACTGTTGAAGCAAGAATGTTATGTTGTGATAGTCTCCAATAGATTGGACAAACTGTTAGGCATTATAATTTTTTTTTGTTCTTGAGCACATCTAAATTTGTTTTATTGAATTTATATTTGTGTTAACAATTCCTATATCCACTAAACATATCATTAGCTAAGCTTCACATTATAGAACGTACATGGACCAACCAACCATCCATTATCCATATATTATAATAACAATTCCTATATCCACTAAACATATCATTAGCTAAGCTTAACGTGAATGGACCAACCAACCATCCATTATCCATAATATTTTCTCAATAGTATTATAATGGTGGGTCCTAATATATTTTATTTGTTTTCACCATGGGAGCATATTATCTCAAGAATATGCCCTCCAATCAATTTCGCTCTATATGATCTCTTACGTGTGAACTGATACTACGTAAACCCCGCACATTAATTAAATGTAATTAAAATATAATCGAAATTTTCCAAGATCAGAATTATTTAAAAAAAAACGAAAAGTAGACACATGACTTTAAAATAAACATTTTAAAAAAAAACACGAGAGAGAATAAATAACATCCACCTCTCTCAAAATACCCTTAGTACAACATTAGCTTTCTTGTTTATCAAGAAAAACAAACCCTAACTTAGAAATCACTAGAAGGAAGTGGTTCATGCCCATTACTATCAATAAAGATAGTGTCATAAACAATAGCTGCAATGGCTGCACCAATAAATGGACCAACCCAATAGACCCAATGGTTTGTCCACGTCCAGCTAACCACGGCAGGACCAAACGAAACCGCAGGGTTCATGGACGCACCATCGAACGCACCACCAACCAGAATATTAGCTCCAACGATCAACCCTATCGCTAAAGGAGCAATGATTCCAATATCACCTTTCTTGGGATCCATGGCAGTAGCGTAAACAGTGTAAACCAATCCAAACGTCATCACAATCTCGAAAACGACTGCGTTCCACGGTGTGACTCCATGAGAGAGCGAAAACGCCGCCGTTTCCATCCCTCCAGTACTTACATTGAGCAACAAGCAAGCCACGACTGCTCCAAGTAACTGAGCGATCCAATAAAGAATAGCTCTCAACAACGTTATGTTCCCACCGATAAATGCTCCAAACGTCACCGCAGGGTTCACGTGGCCGCCTGAAACGTTTGCTCCAACGGAAACCGCCACGAACAACGCAAACGCATGTGACAAAGACGCGGCCACTAGACCGGAAGGTGTGGCTAGACCGTCTCCGGTTAGTTTTGCGTAAGCCATACCGGAACCTTGACCGGCGAAAACGAATATAACCATAGAGAAAAACTCAGCAAAAGCCGCTCTGATCGCATCTGGATGGCTAGCTTCTCCAGGCGTTCCAATCGCAATTCTGTTGATAGCCATTTTGTTACACAAAAAAATAAAATAAAATAACGTTTTGTTTTCTTGCGTTTCTTTTGTGTGTTTGCCACTAACTTTATATAGTTAAAGAGGGAGTCCAAAGTGTGTGTTGGAGAATCGTTCAAGAGACTGGAGATTAGTGTTTCACGGTGGGCCCTAGGTTTTAAGTGATTATTAATCTCGATTAATTAAATCAGTTAAGTAAAGATTAAACCGTGTTTCTCGCTTTCTATAAATAAAGTTATAGCTCGCATTTGAAGAACACGCGCTTTACTGTTTTCTTTGTCCGTACTTTCCGCAAGACTGTTCTGTTCCAAGGTCCGACGACTTTCTTTGGTTCTTTTTTTTTTGCTTCTTAGATCTCAATCTTTTGATGTTTTGAGACTCTCTAGATTGTCTTAGGTTGAAGATGATTGACGGATTACGATATATTTGTAGGGTTTTGTTGATTTTAGTTGTAGTAGAATCTAACTTTTGAGTTAGTGGATCCTTTTTATATATGAGCATCAATAGTTATGCATCATGTCCTGATCTAGACGTGAGAGCCTAAGAAAGGGAGGCCACAGAAACTAAACATTTGGTTTGTTTTCTTGAATTGGTCTGTTTTGTTAGATGAGTGAAGAAGGGAAAGAGAGTCAATCTGACAAGCTTCAGCGAGCAGCTCCACGTTTAAATGAAAGGATACTTTCATCTTTATCAAGGAGATCGGTTGCTGCTCATCCATGGCATGATCTTGAGATCGGTAAAATCACTAATCGTTAGATTAGTAAAAACTTACTGTTGTGAACAAAAGCGAATCAAAGTACTAGTAGAAAGCAAAGAGAGTAAAAATGATTGTGTCAAAAACCCATTTATGGTTTATATATTATTATGTGAATGAATTACTTTATAATTTCTTAAATCCGTATCTATATTAACTTCAAAACCCGATTTCCTTTTCTCTTTAGGAATAAATAGTAATTGTAGAAAAATTAATTTCCTAATTCTAAAAGATATATGGTATACACATTCTAAATGTCAATTTTGGTAGTGAATCTATCTTCTTTCTGTATGTTCGGTCCAACGAATGTTTTATTAATGCACAAAATTTAGGACATTTCTAAAATTAACATTTCCTCACACACACACATATATATATATTGTATTTGTATATTGTGTTCTGAGTCTTATAGTCCGAAGTCTTTTTTTTTAAACTAAATATTATTATTGGGAAAATGAAAAATTGTCTGTAGGACCTGGAGCTCCAGCGATCTTCAATGCGGTAAGTCTTATGCTTGATGATGTGAAAATAATCTGAAATGATGGTAAGATAACAAAAGAGAATCTTTAATAAATCATATGAATTTTTGCATGAATATTAGGTTATTGAAATCTCAAAGGGTAGCAAGGTCAAATATGAACTTGACAAAAAAACCGGACTCATCAAGGTAAAAAAAAACTCTAAACAAATAAAATGATCTAATACTATTTCAAGGAAATGAAAACTCTATACCAATTTGATTTATCTCTCAGGTTGATCGGATCCTATATTCATCGGTTGTGTATCCTCATAACTACGGTTTTATACCCCGCACATTATGCGAAGACAATGATCCTTTGGATGTTCTAGTCATCATGCAGGTTTTAAGTCTTTAGCTTCACCATACTAGCAAAACAAAACCAAATCCAATGTTGTTTCTGTACAGGAGCCTGTGCTTCCAGGTTGTTTTCTCCGCGCGAGAGCTATTGGATTAATGCCTATGATTGATCAGGTAACATATCAAATCCTTGTTTGATCCTTTTGGTTATAAATTGTATAATGAGTCTTTAACTCTCTTGTAATAAAGGGAGAAAAAGATGACAAGATCATTGCGGTATGTGTTGATGATCCTGAGTATAAGCATTACACTGACATCAAAGAACTTCCACCACATCGTCTCTCTGAGATCCGACGATTCTTTGAAGATTGTATCCTTTTAAATCTTAATTTTCTTCTTTCATTAGTAAATAAATAAACCATTGATTTTGAGATACCTTTAACCAAATATTTTTAACAGACAAGAAGAATGAGAATAAGGAAGTTGCTGTAAATGATTTCCTACCTAATGGTCCTGCCGTTGAAGCCATTCAGTACTCAATGTAACGTTTCTTATTATATAGAAATATCAATTATTTTATAGCAAATATGTTGACAAAAAAAAACTTGATTTTAAAATTATTTATAGGGACCTTTACGCTGAGTACATTCTTCACACCCTGAGGAGATAAACAAGAACATTCCTTTTGAATAAGCACGTGTTCCTGACACTGTTCTAATACTTGGCTTCATAGCTTGTTGTTGTTGTCCTCCTCGTGTCTTCTGGGGATCTGTTGTCTGAACAATACCCCTATTATGATTTGTTTTTTTCACTTGTATTGTAATCTTCTATCCATTTAAAGTTTTGATTTAGTTCCAATGAAACCAGAAAAATATGGAATATATTCAAAACTTAGGTCACTTTTAGCTATTGACACATTTTTGTTAACTAAAACCTAAACGAATTGTTATTCATGAAAAAGATTTTGCTAATTAAAAAGTAGTGGTGTGTTTTAATCTTTTTTTTTTGAAGAATTTGCAATCTTCTTCTTGATGTGGTTCTTTATACCTTTCTGCTCGTTGAAGTGACTTTCGTACCATGTCTTCACCACCATCGTCAAGAAGCTCCAACTTTCATCACAGCCTCCAGCCTCTCCCTCGATGCTGAAACCCTTCTTTAATCCACATCACCATCACTCTCGCGGCCATCAACTCCATCTTCCAACACTTAGTTTGTCTTGAGAGCATCTTCTTTGAGGTCAGATAACTATCCCCAAAGTGGTAGATTAGTGTTGTGTTGAGGAATGAATCGTTTGTTGCTTACTGCCACAGAAGCTTGACTGTATTGTACGTGCCAATAGGGAATGCGACTTGTTATTGTCCATAATATTCCTCCTCTGTTATGCCTTCTCTCTCGGGTTTTCTGTTTCCACGTGTACAACGTTACACAATATCCATGTACAACCCTTGTTCATGTACACATATCCCATTGTTTTTTAAAAACTGAAATTTGACATTCTAAATCCAGAGTGGAGTGGCATGCTTCGCTGCAGTAACGATTCTACAAAAGTAGCGAACATATATGAATCTGACTATTCAACTTGTGGATAATCCTTTCTAGACAGATTTGATGTAGGAACGGAAACCGACCTTAACTAGTCCAACTAATACCAATCATGAGGACTGCTCCAAGGACACGTTCTGATAGCAAGGACTTGAGAGAAAGTTTCAACAAGTCAATTGAGGTTCTCCTCACTCAGTTACCAAGTCTAGACGATCTAACCAACCGGTTCAACCAGCTTAACCTCGATCAAAAAGGTAATCGGACCTGAAGAAAGAAGACCTGAATAATTCAGCACAAATAAAATGCTAGAATATACTAGTACATGGGAAGGTCAAGCCGGTCCATGAGAAGGCTAAAAAGAGTGGTCCATGATCCCTATCAACCCCCACCAATAGTACCATTAGCAACCAAATAGCTAAATGTCTAGTCTCTTAAATCTATCAACCAAACCAAGCAAACCCCAAATGATTTTTATCACCCCTAAAATTCACAATACTACATCATATGCAAGTCAATAATCTTTCATATCATACTTATGTATTATAAGCAAAATAACAAAACTGAACAGAATTTTGAAATCTTTGATAACAGTTAACATCAGATAAGGAGAAAATACATCTTATTTTCCGAGAAAGAGTAACCCACCAAAAGGACATGTTCTACTTATCTTCTTAGCAGACGAACTGCTTGTAAAAGAAGCCACTTGGGCTTGCTCCGATGTGACAGACTTTCCCACACGACTTCTTTTTTTCCGTCTCGACCTCGGTCCGCAGTTGAATCGATAAACTTAGTGACCCATATATAAACTAGTTTTTATTTAGATTTTTTTTTTTACTTTTTAAAAACCTGATAAAACTTGAATAAATCCAAAAGCTCGCCATTAATATACGGTTCGATAATGGTTGACCCGTTAAAAATATAGATAAATCGGATGATATTTTTAATTGATTAAAGTTCTAATATACTTTTTAATAGTAAGAGAATTGAAAAAAAAAATTGGATATATGATTCTTTAGATTTTGATAAAACTTTTACTCTTTCATTTAAATAAAATGATCTATAAAAAACCAAAATTTATTGATAGGATTTAATATATTTTATTTCAACTATTGATAATTTGTTATGTTTTTTTAGATTTAAAATTCAAATTTTATAACACTATTTGGAGAAAAATTAGTATGATATTTTTTTTCATGGAAAATGTATATTAAAATTAAAATAAAATTTTAAATATTATATCATTTTTAAACATAAAACACTAACTTTTATATTAACTTATATTTTCAATAGTTAATAGCATTTTATTATTATAATAATTTATATTGAATTTATTAATGTGTTGAACCGCGGCTTAACCACTAAGATCCAATGAACATATAACTTAATGATCAGATAACTTAGAAAGTAATCCGCTTCAATGTTCGGGTCAGATTTAAAAACATATATATATATATATATTAAATGTAAATATTGAAATCTTTTTCATGTTTGAATTTTTTTGGCAGAAATTATCTTATAGAATTTTATTTGGAATATTGAATCGAAATGAATACTTATTTTATATAGTCCAAATATTTCTCAGACTAGTGTCTGATCTTAATAGACCATGACTACATACACAAAGACGTTGACATTTTTTTTATAAATGTATATAAACAACATAAAATAATTATAGCATTTGTCTTATATTACACGTACTACAAAATATCATAAAGCATTGCTTCCTAAAGGGGACCAAATTATATTTTAGCATCTTTCGATGGCTATAAAAATAGATTAAAGAATAATTAATGAAAAAATCCCCCATGGACCAGAACATATACCTCCAACTTGAGCAAAGTGTAAATAAATCATACATATATATATAAAGAAAATGTGTGAAGGAAAAGCGTGGTGATGAAAAATTGTATGAGGCTCTTTTGCGACAAACTCTACAAAGGACGAAGTGGTCCACTGGTCCTCACCCTTAACATTTATTGATAAATGTAGTATGGTATCAATTCGAAAAGGTATTATGCTACACTGCATAGTAGATGTTAAGAACGATTAGCGGTGGTCCCTTTAATTGGGTAAATATAATAGCACGAGTAATGCTAGTTATAGGTTTTAACTTTTACCTGCCTTTTAGGTACTTATTTAACAAAGGGATAATACAATGTAAAACAAGTTTTTGAAATATATATATGATAATAGTTGAAGAGGGTGTTCAGAATGATATCACAAAAGACAAAATAAAAGGATGTTATACGAGGGTGTTCATGAGGACCAAGATATATAGTTTAATGGTATATAGTAGAATACAAGTAAAAGTATGCATATAACAAGGTTATATTGTTCTCTTTTAGATTTGCCTATGAGTGACGTATTTGAACTAATATGTTAGGCATCTTGAACAAAGTGGACTGAATAGAATCCGAAGAAACTGCAGCACCGACGATCTCTCGCTTCGAATCAGAACATTTCAAGATCATAATTCTGTTTAAGAATGTCCTGCAATGCCACCCTCTAATGGTTTGAAGCACATTAGCGAAATATTGTAACGCAAATTGGTGAACATCTTGAAGTGACGAAGACTGGGATCCATCTTCCTGAAGAAGGTACTTAATGGCATTGGTGCCATAAGGGATCATCATGATCTTGTGGAAAATTGTTTAAGTATAATAGAATATAAATATATTATTATGTTGTGTTTAATATGAAAATACAATACATATATATTTAGTGGTAACACATAATATTAACACCATATAATGCTAACTTTCTTAAACATTTAATGTAAATATGCTAAAATTATTTTAAGATTAACTTGGTCTTTACATCTTTTCTTTTAGTTTTCAGAATCTTCATGGATTTTATAATTAAGATATATATTTTACGGCCAAACATATCTCTAATAAAAAACTTCATATTAAAGTCGCCACATTCTAACCACTTTATGCGGGACCGCTGCCTAAATAAATTTTCTTCTACCAACTTAAGAAATAACCAATTTATCCTAGCTGCCATTTCTTACCATTCCCTAGCTCCTCCCAAGCCAGCATCTTAGACGGGATAAAAGTAGGCAAGGAAAGAAGAGCGGAGTTGAACATGAATGCCTTTGAGCCAAAAGACGGAAGATGAGAAGAGAACCTGATATGGCAAGGCATATGGTCAGAAAATTCCGGAGGCTCGAAGGAGCAGTGACCATACGGGGAACTGGCTAACCAATCATCATTGCCAGACATCTATCTAGGCGAAGAAGGCTGATGATTGGACCATATGTGCAGCTAGGGCCTTGGCATGGTTAGTACTTGTATTACACTGCAATATTTTTTTTTTGAGCTTTGCAATGCTTTACTGCTCTGCTTCTTCAATGTTGTTCTCACTTTTATATTTTCTTCATGCTGTAATACACTGCTGCAATTTAAATTGAAAACTTCAGTTAAAAGAAATTTGGCAGTATAGGGTTAATTCGTCCCTGATTGGTAGTATATGTGATTTATTTTTATACTTTAAAATAAATAAATGGTATCTTCAGCTTAAGTGCTGCAAACAAAAGAAATAGAAAGCATACTTTATAACATGTAAATGAGAACTAATAACCAAAAGCTAAACTGAAAACAAATCTGTAACTATTATAAGATCCCGATACTTATTACAAACATTCTTGGATTTATTTACAACTTTAGACATAAAGTCATCAATGCATTGACTTGTACATATTTCCTAATGTCAAACTTTGGACCACAAAACATGGACACACATAATAACCCAGGCCTACTTTCTACTTGAGTTTTGTAACAACTAACAACCATAATCAGATGAATTAGTTGTGCCTGTTTCATACATAGAGATTAGCAACAGCTCCCTTATCAATTTTTTGTGTGTTCCCAGTATATGTTATTAGGCATGACTGATAATCCATGTGACTTGTTCAATAAATATGGAAAAGTAAGAAAAATACAACAATTATTTTCATAACCCATTTGATATAACTACGAATTAAAAGAAAATCTTAGTAAAGGTACACGTGTTCACATTTTGACAAATTTAGACAAGTACCACATATTGTTTTAATTTAGATATCAGATTGAATCCCAGGTGTTAACAAGCGAGATACCAAGCCAATTACAACTTACCAGAAACAAAATAATTAACTGATAAATGTATTATTCAAAATATCTAGAAGACTCTGACACCTGTAAGCAAAAAAAGTGGTTATCACATGAGAAAATATTCACTAACTTTAACTTGAAATAATCCTTAATATATATATTTAGTGTTTATGATCAATCACAACTTAAAAACATACTACGACATTTGTTTTCACAAAGCATTGTCATGATAATTTGAAGCTTTCTTACAATTGTTTTAAAAACATTCATGAAAAGTTAAATTAAGTTAGTTTTTTTGGATTTCAACAAAATATTACAGTGTTTTTATAAAGAATAGCAAAAGAATGATTATTACAAATACTACATCTTTTATTTTACTTTACGATTTATTTTACTGCTTACAATTAAAAATAAAATAAATAAAATGTTTCACATTTAAAATACTAGATTCACTTTCCAAAAATGTTTTACTAGAGTTAATTAATAATAAGTATATTAATGATGTTTATTTTATAATCTTATAAAATTTATTACTTGTCTTACTTATATCTGTAATCTATTATTAAATATGTTCATGACATATACATGTGTGGATAAAAAAATATATCTGGTCTTATATTATCTTGTAATTTGTCATTAATTATTTTCATTTCCTTATTTATATATATATCAACTATTCCGCGCGTACGTATATGTGCGGTTTAATCTTAGTAGATATATATCTTAGAAATGTACTATTTATAGTGAATTTTATTTATTGTGCACACAGATTAGTTATAATATATGACTAATTAATCTAATTGGCTGAAATAACTATTAAGAGGAAAGTACGAATATGTGGGTTTCTATCTGGTAGATATATATCTTAGAAATGTACTATTTATAGTGAATTTTATTTTTGTGTGCAGACAGATTAGTTATTAATATATGAGTAATTAATCTGATTGGCTAAAAATAAATCAACAAAAACATTAAATACAATAGATCTGATATGAATAAAGAGGAAAATATACAGATATCAAAAGGAGAGCAAATATTCTTGAAAAATTGACACACTCACCTCACCTTATATATACAATACATGTAAGTATATATTTGTCTATCTATATAAAAAGCTAGAGTTACCCCAAGTCTATAGCTAAATTGAAAAGGACAAGAAGCTCTCACATGACCCGAACCACACCATCCATGGGTCTCTTTTACTCTCTCTAAGATGTGTTCTTCTTCTCTATCATCAAGAAAATCTCTCAAACCACTCTTTTTTCTTCACCCTTTAAAGTAATCTAGAGAGAGAGAGAGAGAGAGAGTAAGAAAAGAGAGAGAAACCAATTTTAAAATTGAAAAACCATTGATTTTGATTTTCCTTTTTTTTTCAATCTTTTGGAGTCAACGAAAATATCAGAAGAAGAAGCAAACACAAAGAGTACGTCTGTCTTCTTCTTCTTCTTCTTCTGGATTCTAGGGTTTTATTTGTTCTTCACTTGATATTCAATTTTTTGATTATAATATTTGATTTAGTTACCCGTTTATATTACTATTGCGGTTTATATGGTTTCTGATAAATATTATCTCATGTATGTTGAAGGATTTTGTATTGGCTCATCATCCTGGCAAGATTCACTTATCAGATCCATAAATTAAAGGTTGATTACTTTTTGAATGATCTTGAATTGGTTCATCCTCTTTTCAAGAACTCATTTGTTTTAAAAAAAAGGTGGTCACATTTTGGAGATCTTGAATTGGGTCATCAAGTTTTCAATAACCCATTTAGATTTCTTGAATAAAAATTGAATATTTTTTTTTTTCAAAATCTAAATTGGGTCATCATCATCTCAAGAACCCTTATAACAAAGTTTGATACTTATAATGGATATGTCGATGAGGACGACAAGCTCTAACGGAGCTAGTGGCTCCCGCAACAGCAACAACAACAACTTCATGGCGATGGGAGAGCACATGTTCGACAAAGTGCTAACACCAAGCGACGTGGGGAAACTAAACCGGCTCGTGATCCCAAAGCAACATGCAGAGAACTACTTCCCCTTGGACGACAACAAAAACGGCAAGGTGTTGGATTTCCAAGACAGAAACGGCAGGACGTGGAGGTTTCGCTACTTGTACTGGAGCAGTAGCCAGAGCTACGTGATGACCAAAGGATGGATCCGTTTCGTCAAAGACAAGAACCTCGAAGAAGGAGACATCGTCTTGTTCCACCGTGGCTACGTCCCCGACGATAACGAACCTGAGAGACGAAGGAAAATATTTTTCGTCGACTGGAGGCATAGAGCCGACATAAACCTCGTACACAACGTTAACCATCATCATCATTACCCGTTTTTCATGTCTCCGAGTTATCCAACTGCTGATTATTATCCCTTGTCGGAATATTCCATGCCTCATTACCAAAGGTTCCCACCTTTTTGTCATAACCAATTACAAGAGAGGGATTTTTTAGGGTATGGGCGTTACTACGCGGGATCACCGTTGGATCATCATCATCATTATCAGTATGGAAGATCTGAGCCGTTGGTTTATAACTCTTATCCTGTTTACCCGACCACGAGGGTAACTTCATCTTCCACCATGTTACCTCCTTCTCATCAGCTGCCGCAGGAGGGCTCGGCGGCTAAGAAGGTAAGGCTGTTTGGGGTGGATGTGGAGGAGTCTTCTTCTTCAGGTGAGGCACGTGGAGAGATGGGTGTTGCAGGCTACTCTTCCTCTTCTCCGGTTGTGATCATAGACGATGAGTCATCTTCTGTTATGCAGTTAAGCGATGATGAAGAATATAAGAGGAAAGGGAAGTCCTTAGACTTTTAGAACAAAAAGAGTTTTCTGTTTTCACCATTTTCTTAAAGTCCCTTTTGTTTCACCCTTTTAAAATTTGTTATAATGTAATTTGACAATTGTGGAATTTAATATGTAGTGAGGAACTTCACCGAGCTTATATTATTATATATTGGTTTTATGAGATTCTTTTTTTTTTTGAGTTCTTGTTTCAACATGTGAGTTCTTGAACCCTAGTTACCATGTTGAAATCCTCTCTCTTTCAATATTGTAAGAAGCTTATATAAATTTGACATCCTTATATAATATCGAGTTATTAATTATGCATACTCATAATGATCACATATATACACCAATCCATGAATCAAAAGTGTTACATTTTTAATTTCTGTTATAAGCTGGATATAAGTGAGAAGGATAAAAAAACTTATAATTTTCTTTTGTAGAATGGTACTATCTGTGCCTATCTCTAGCTAGGCTGACAAAGTATCATGGTACATACTAAGCTAATGCGCAGTTACAAAAGCTCGCTATGCCTCTCTAACCCATCTCTCTCTAACTTATCTCTCTCTAACACATATGGTCCAGTCTAAGTTTGTTTGGTTACTATTGTCTTTGCTGGATTTAACTAAATGGGATTTGTATGTTATGGGTAGAGAACAAAAACGAGAGCCTAAGGAAGGTCAATCTTAATTTATAATAATAGGTTAGAATATGAACCACAATAGGTATGATATCTTCTTCATTTTTTATTTTTATTTGAAAAAATAAGATTTCTACTACTTCACATTTACTAGGCTGTATAACTGAATTACCTATTTTTGGAATGAAATTATATGAAATGATCAATTCCATAAAAAAATACCATTTGACTTGAATGTAATAGAATGATAAGTCCAACAATTCCAAAAAACCAAAAATATACAAAAAGCTACAACTGGAATGTAATTTCATGAATGAAATCACGTGGAATAAGTCAAGATTCTTATAAGTTTTAACAAATTAAAATGAATGTTCTATGGAGTTCATAATTGCATAAAAAAAGTCAAAGTAGTGGCTGCGACGCGTGAAGACACTTCAGAAAAATCTAGAGAATTTTTAGGGCAATCGGTTTGAATCCAATATTTTGCACTTTTCTCGAAATTTTTTGATGCACACATTCATATGGACTAAATGGAAAAAGTGAAGTACATTGAAAATCATCCGTGATGAAAAGAAAAAGAATGCAAGCAATGAATAGAATAGATCATTCAAATATAATTGGAAAACAAAAATTATATATCTCATTCTTTATATTTAAAATTATAGATATTCCATGAAAATCTTTTTGTTTCCTTTGAATTACATTGGATCATTTGCATCATATTTAAACTATTTTCTTTCATGTTTCAACTTTCCTATAGCTACTGCAATAATATAATAATGAAATATGAGCAAAAATTGGGCAAGAATATTCCTTATGTTTTCATCTTTGCACGGTGAAATCGAAGTAAGAACATGTAAGACATGAACTTGTCCCATATACACCTTTTAGCGGATGAAGTGGAAATCGATCACTATATGTTTTGTATGTTGATGTTTTACAAGATTGTTAGACATGTAGTTTGAGTTTATATTATCACAAAACACTAGCGTAGCCTTTGTCATGGGACAATGAAGATCAAGATACGAAGCCAACATGTTTCTCCTATAATGTTTGCCACTATTTTGTAATCATCTTCTTCACTTGAGTGTGAGACCGTTGATTGACGCTTTGAAGACCAAGAAATGAGATTATCACCGAGATAAACACAGCTACTAGACGTCGAAAGCCTTGTATATGAACATTTTTCCCAATCTGCGTCTGAATAGGCAGTGAGAGAACTCGTACTTGATTAAACAATTGCAGATCGTGATCGATTGTGCATAGGATATACCATATGATGCACTTGAGAGTTTGGAAATGATTTCTCGAGGGTCATGCATAGAAAAGATACACCTTTTGCACATCATATGTTATGTATGGTTTTAGGAAAGTAATATATTGTAATGATCCTATTAGACTTTTGTATTTGGTGGGATTTTAAATGGGATCACCATCATCATTTCTAGTCTTCAAACTAACATCCACATGTGTAGATGTTGGTGTTCACATGATGTTATCTTTTGAATAGTGCCATTGTGAAAGGAAGATATCCGCGTTATTGTAGTCTATCTTCATCGCCAAGAAATAGTTGAGTCATCCTATATCAGTCATTGGGAATTCACTTTTTAGTGAGTTAATGATGGAAGCTATCAGAGACTAGCTTGAACGGCTAAGGACTATGTAATCGACGTACAAGAGCATGTAGGCAAGGTCACGTCCCTTGCTATAAAAAAAGTGATGGTTTACATTTGCTTGAATTAAAACTTTGGCTAGAAATAAAGTTTGTAAATCTCTCATTTCAAGTTCTCGGTGCCTGTTTTAAACCATATACTTCTTTGTTTCATTCATAAACATAGTGTGGATGTAATTTTCTTACAAAGCTTGGTGGCTGATGCATGTAGATTGTTTTCGATAGTGTGCCATGTAGGAGCATATTTTTGATAGCTAGTTGTTTGATGTTCCATGCATGAGACAGAGCAACATGAAGAACATTCCTTATTGTTGCAGGATTGCCCACATGTGCAAAAGTTTTGTTGTAGTCTATACCCTCTGTTTGTTTTCCCATTAGCCACCAACCCCTACTTGTAACGAGTCAATTCTCCATCCGCGTTATGTTTATGTTTAAAAAATGACATTGAGTTAACAATATTAGATTTTTTTAAGACGAGATACAAGACTTCAAGTCTTATTAGCAATTTGAGTATCATACTCTTCATGAACAATCATGTTTCATTTCAGATCATTTAAAGCTTTTTGGTGAGCCGATAAATTTGAGGAAATAGTAGAAGCGAGAAGAGAAAAAACTTATTTCATTTTTCATACTCCACTCTTTCTTTGAGTTGTCGTTTGATGACAAGTAGAAGCCACTGAAATAATGGTTTTCGAGGAATTGAAGGAGGTTGAAGCTGAGTAGAGATGAGGTGTTTGAAGATATTTCTGAAACATGGATGATGTTCCTCTGAGCTATTAAGAAGCCATAAGAGAAAAAAATTGGTTCTTTGGACATAGAATAAAGATTAGCTTGATTCATAAAATACAACATTTATGAAAATAATGATCTTTTTAGATTTGAGATTCAGACATCGATATCTTTATGTTGGAGTGGATACTCAAGAAAAATACAGGGGGAGGATTGAGGTAAAATTTTGTGTATGATGGAATATTTATGTTTGGGTAACATATGCAACCAATACATCCATGTGCTCATAGGTTGGGGTTCGCCAAATAAACTGAGAAAAAGTATTTGAACATTGAGAGCAGAAGAAAGAAGGATGTTGAGAAGGTAGGCATACACATGAAGGGTTCAACCTAAAAATTTGTTGAAAGATGAGCTTGAAATAAGAAAGAATGAATCATGTTGTTGATTGTTCTTATCATTCACTCAGATTTCTCTTTTTGTTGGAAAGTATATGAACATGAAAAATGAGAGGATGCCATTTGTAGAGAAGTGATCTTGAAAACGTTATTGGAGTATTCACATCCATTGTCACATTGGAAGGATTTGACAGTGATATTAAATTGAGTTTTGACATAATCTGAGAAATAAAAAATTTAGAAAATATTTTTCTTTTGAGACTAAGTTGATAAACCTAGAGATAGTGTGTTTTCCATCAAGAAACATAACATAATAGTTGATACCACTGATGTTTGAAATCGGTAAGTCCAAATGTATGAATGAATTATTTTAAAGGTTTTTGAAGTGAAAGAAGATGATTTATGAGCACGTAGTTGCAAGTGTTTTCCAAAGTTGACAAGAATTACAACAAGATAGTAAGTTGTCTTTATTACACGCGAAAAACTTAGAAAAAATGAGAGATTTGAGAATATTATTGTTTGTGATCCAAAGCCTTTGATGCCAAAATGAATGAGAGATGGTGAAAGAGCCGAATGAGAGCTTGCTTGTTTATTTGGGAGATAGATGAATGGATAAGGTCCATTCATCTATCTCCAGAGTAGAATGGTCTGGGTCAGTAGATCCTTCACAGTAAAAACCATAAGGTCGATGGAACATGAATTATCTGTTGTGATACGCCAGACTTTTTGATGATATTTGGAGTAACAAGAACATTGTGAAGGTAAAAAGAGCGAGAAGGAGTTAAAAGAGATAATGTATTAGACAAATGAACTGGTATGGGAGAGCGTTTGTGGTTTGGCACCCAGAAGACCTATGTTTTGATTAGCAGAGGGGTGGAAGTTCCATGGTCCAACGTTCGTGGCTTAAGTATTTGTCGGAGGATTCCATAACTGTTGAGGAGCCCAACCATCATCACATGCATCCATACTGGCCAGCTGATGGATGCAATAGAAAATAATATGTTTTAGGTTTCAAATTAAAAATACTATGATTGTATTTTTGTTTATGGTAAAATATATACGTGTATAAATTTTTCTATTGCATCATCACCTTTTTAAAAATTAATATGAATTTAAGATCTATGAAAAGATTCAAATTAAACTTTAAAGAGAGATATAGCCTACAGATAAACTTTCTTTCAGAAATATTCAAATGATGTCTAAAAATGATCCTATATCCGTGTGATTACACTTTTTTTAGTGTCATGGAATTGTTTTGAACCCGAATCGTTTATATTCTCAAAATCTGCATATCACTAAACCACCCATGTGGTATCATCACATTTGCTTTTGGTAATATATATTTTATGTTGTTTTAAAATCACACACATGCACATTACTAACTTTGAACACCAATTATGACAGAAGTAATATACATGGAACGTCATTACTTTTGGTCTAATTGGATATACTCCTATTGTAAGCCATACGCCTATTGTAAGTCTTCTCAAGTTAGCATAAACAACATCTTTCTCATTTGATCCAATTATTTTTTGTTTCTTTTAAGTTTAATTAGATTTTGATCTGCGTTTAATACAAAATTATTTTTTACCTATTAATCCAAAATTGATTAAACTATCATTATTTTGAGTTTCGAATCTTAACAATTGAGTTTTTATGTTTCGTCATTTGTTTCAAAGTGTGATATTTTTTCTAAAAATATTTAAAATGATATGTGTGATTTAATAGTATATATATATATATATTCTATACTGAAGAATAATGTATTTCCATTATTGAAATGTTGTAACGATGTAAATTGTGATTTTAAACTGAAAAATGAGTTTCTCTTGTCATATATTTGTATCATAGTTCTAATCATCAATCTACACTATGTATATCTATATTAAATTTTAGAAATTATGACTATTTTTTACATGTTCTTTGAAAGCGTGAGTATCTTTTTGGTTACCTTTTTAATAAAATTTGTATAAATTTATAATCTTTGTAAGAAAAAATAATAATTTAGAGTTGTTCTATTGTAAAATTTAAATTTTAAGTATTGCTTTCATATCTAATCCAGACCTCTGGTCGAACCGGTAAGACCCAACACCCTGTATATAATGCATTTTGAATTTAATGAAAAATTCTTTAGTTAAAAATTCAACAAAATTTGGTAAAACCCAAAAATCCTTCATACCCAGTTGGAGGTAGTATTTATAAAAGAATGCTTTAAATCCTAAAAAAAATAAAAGAAACAAAGAAGTGATCTCAAATAAATGAATCTGATTTCTTAGAAAATAATATATCACCTGTTTGGATTTGATACGATCCTGATGGGTTGTAGTCATATTATTGTAGTACATTGTTATATTGTAATTTTGAGTAATTATGTTTTAAAAAATTAATACACGTGGCTAAGGCTATTTTTAACAACTAAAGCTGTTTTCATATTGATTTGTGTATGCTAAAAATATGTTTGTGTAGAATTGGTTTGAAAAAGATATAGTTCTTAATGAGTTTTATGTATATAATAAAATATGACCATTAAAAGTTTGATATCCAAATTATAAATTAATTTTGTTATTTTAAAAATTATTTTTATTCAAAATTATTATTTTAAACTTCTTTTAAATCCAAATTATCCGATTAACCAACTAATTAAATTAATAAACCTGAATTAACCAAATCAATATGCCTATCAAAAGGGGAAATTTTATGTTTACTGCATTGTTGGTGGCATTATTCATGCTTATCTTTATTAAAGTAATATTTTCACAAATATATTTTTATTAAGAGGCAAAAGACTAGTTATTGTTGGTACCATTATTCATGCTTACCTTTATTTTCACAAAATCTAGTTAAGAATTATAGTTGTTACAATTTAAAAATATATTCTTAATCATGACTTATCTAAAATTTGTTAGAAATTTTAGTTTTACAACCAGTAAATTTATTTTCTTCTGAAGGGATATTTACATGTTCTACAAATCCAGATTAAATTAGCAGCTTTAAGGGTTGACAAAAAAAAAAGATTAGCAGTTTTAAGGTACAGAACTAACAGTAGGCTTTGGCCCAAAATGAGAGTAAACAAAGGCTGATTGTAGCTCAAATATTGTAGCGAAAATTGGCTTTCATATTAAATGCAAAATGGAAAGAAAATAGTTTCATCAAGCCTACAACAATGCTATTGTTATAGTTATGGGCCCATATATGGCCCATTAGTTGAACCCACGGCCCATATATGGCCCAGTAGCGATGAAGACACCAAACTGACAAGGGATCTCGAAATGAAACCTGGGGAGAAAGAAGACGAGAGAGATGGCGAGAGAGAAGAAGAGGTGTGTGGAGTGTGGTCACAAGGTCAAATCATTGTTGATTCAGTACTCTCCTGGCAACTTCCGCCTCATGAAATGCGTAAGCTTTTGCGAAAAATAAAACTAAAATTAGGGTTCTTAATTTTCAACTGAATGTTGTCAAAAAAAAAAGTTTACATCTTTGTAGGAGAATTGCAACGAAGTAGCAGACGAATACATCGAGTGTGAGCTAATGGTTTGTCTTTAGATGATCTTCTGCTTTGTGGGTTTCCATCAAAATTTGATTTTTTTTTAATCAGATTATATTCATCGACTTGATTCTTCACAAAACAAAGGCTTATAGACACTTACTCTACAATGTGTTTACTCAAGAAACTGTTTATCTTCAGGTAAAAAGGGTAAAGACTTTATTTGAGTTCATGAATGCTTAAACATTTTCTTTACTGAATCAGACACATACTCTGTTAATAAAGATAAATGAAGCATCTTAACTCACTTTTATTCAATCCACTCTTTTTAGATATTCTTTTTTTTTTTTTTTGAAACACTTATTTTTGAAACACAACTTTAGATATTCAATCCATGCTTTATTGTAATGAAAGAAACAGTGCGCAGTAGTTAAGTCCATAGAGGTTGATGTGATTTCCTTGACAGCAGCAGAGTTAGTAACTCGTCACAGCTCTCTTGCCTTATGGGTTCTTGTTCATCAGTAAACAGGAACTCAACATGCTCGCGTCTAACATGCGCTAATGCACCAAGAAACTCACCATCGCCTGGCTGCACGTTAGGGCTGTTGTCAGTGGACAATGCTGGATACAGTACGTCCCAAGGACAGATGTCCTCTGGTTTGTTCATAATCATTGTCACATCATTCACAGAGAAGTATGCTAAGCTATCTCCACCTGCCTGCTCAACCTGATTCAAAATGTAAAAGACGTGAGAATAAAGTTATATCAAGTAGAGAAACCAAATCTCTGGCTCGGTTTAAACCTCGGTAGCCAAAGAGTGGCTTGGTTCAGTAGAGTTGCAACAGGATGGGATGTCTCCAGCGTTTCCCTTGTAAAATAGTTTGCATAGGACGTAGTTCTGTTGAAGAGATATTAATGATCTTACTATAACTTATCAATAGGAGATAAAAGAGTGACATAAATAATATTAAGTTTTTCAAAGCAAAAAAAAAAGAGTCTACCAACGTAAATTGACACACTAATGTTTTCAAAACTCATTATTATCAGTTTTATTTTTAGGCATAAAATCAATTAAGTTAAATTTGTAACTCAAAAAATTAAATTTTGAGTTAACAATTTTCTAAAGATGTAAGTCAAAATTGTTAACTCAACTAAATCAAACTTAAAAGCAGAAAAATAAATATAATGCATGGTTGGTAAGCTTTTTGAATTATCAATGATTTAAACTCATTACTCAAACTAAATCAACAAACTACAATGTACCAATCACACCCTATAGTTAAAAAATAACACTTTTTGACTCACGATCTGAACTAATTCAACTAGTGTTGAAATCTAATAAAAGTAGTCCACTCCTATGTTAATAAGGTAACATGTTGAAGGTTGTTACCGGATCAATACGAGGCAAACTAGTAATTTCGTATTCGTGGATAGTCCAAACTCCATTGGAAGAGTTGCTTGCATGGTAAGTAAGAGTCCTTTTAGTCCCTATCACAGCACTGTTTCTTGTCTTGTCCACCTTCACTTTCCTATCATTGCCCGTTGATTTCCACAAACCAGAAGGAGTACTCCTCTTCCTTGAAACCTTCTTCGGGGACGTGTACTCTTTGGGAGAGATGAAATGCCAAACATTATCCTTCGATTTGATCAACGACAACGCTACAAAACATGTTTTTAGTTTACAACCAATACTAAAAAGTAAAAACCAAACAATATATTACGATATTAACATAAAAGCTCACCAGGTAAAGCCGATGGATCGTAGTTACACACGTTAACCTCTCTAATCGCGTCGTGCACTAACCATAACTTACCTAGGATCTTGTTTTTGAGATAATAGTCAATCAGTTCAACATCATTTGGTTGAAACCTAAACCCCACTTTAGTTATGATCTCCATTTGTAGAAAACAAAAAAAACAGATCGTGAAACAACAATTTCAAACTTTTTAGAAAAGCTCTATCTTGAAGAGTAAGATGACTGTTATTGCCTTTTATAAGCGTTTCGTTGTTAGGGCTTAGTCATGGGAAAAAATCGACGGTATAAAATGAATGTTAATATTTTATCGAAGCTGAATGTTTTCTCTCGCACCACCAATCAGCATCCATCGCGTGTCTTGCTTTTAACAACTTTTCCACTTTGGATTGAAAGTTCACAAATTGCGGTTAAGTCAAAAATTCATGTCGAAGTATAGATATATTGACATCATAAGATTCGGTTGCTTGACCTTGAGAAAACATGTTGCCATTATAATAAAATGTTGAATATTAAAGTTTATAGGTGCCTCTTTAAACTCCCTATAAGTCTAATAACATTTACTACGAAATAGTATTAAAATTTTAATCTCCATTTTCTACTTATAATGAAGCTTGGCTTTTCTTTGCATGGAAACCTTTTCCATGCAGACTCATATATAAAAGTAATAAATTTTATAAAAGCTTAAATTAAGTACGGATTAAAATGTAAGAATATAATCAATATACATTTTTTAAATTATTTGTCAAGCTCACAATATCTGTAAAATCTATGAAAATATGTTTTTTTGGTATATTTAATTGTATGAGGAACTCCGTTAAATATATTTTCTTTTTCTTTTTTGATAGATTTGGTTAATAATAAGTATTATACCATCATATTGACGAAATTCAATGTGAAGATGTATTACATAAAAATTTTATTTTATTATTTTTAAATAACCTATAGTACTTAATTAATTGTTACACCGTATTATTGAAAATTTTAGATTTCATTAAGTCTGACTACTTTTTTATTAAAAATTAAGATTTTAATTTTTAGTTGAAATATTGTTAGGTGATATTAGTTTATAAGTATTTTATTATGTTACATTAGACTATAAGTATTTTATTTCATAGTACTAGATTATTATATACATTCATTATATGAATGTATTTCATATTTCATAACTAATGCTATAAGGTTTTATAAATACTAGTTGACAATAGAAGGTGAGCATTGCCTTCTCTCCGAATTTGACGGCTAATCTTCTTTTATTAATAGCATATGTTAGAGTTGTTGTTGACAAAAGTGAAAAAAAAAGAAACTCAAAAGTATTAACCCGTTATTTACTGAAAAATTTGCTAATTTGGGTTAAAAAAAAAGAGTGTCGTCCCTTTAAGCTTTTTTTTTTAAATATTGTCTTTGTACCCTTTTACTTTGAATATAATACATTTTTAACCTCAGATTTTCTTTATACATATTTAGTTAATAACTAAATATTAAATTAAAAGAAAAATAATAAAGAAACACACAAATAACGTATCCCTAAATATGTTCCCCACCCCACCCCGATGGTTTCTCTGTGACGGCTCCACCCCCATTGTTTCTCTTTCGTGACGGCTCGACCTCCATCTCCGGCGAATAGATCCAGCAAATTGTCCTTCTCTGCTCTCATCCTCGTGTGTGTGCTCCCTTGTCTTGAGCTCCATCTCCGGTGAGTAACTCCGGTGAGTAACTCCGGCAAGTCTTCCTTCTTTCCTTTCATCCCCTGTTGTTTCCCCCTTATTTGATTTACTTTCAACATATTTCAATTTAGGTTTCATTTATATTATTCTATTTCACAGATATGTGTTGTTAAAGTTTGAGACTTTAGATTCATTATTTTGTTTTTCTCTCTTCACAAAGCTTCGATAGTTGTTGCTTTTGTTAGATTATATATTCTCAAGTTGTTGTGATGTCGTTGAATGTTTTTTTTTTTCCAGATTTGTTTGACTTCTTGATACTCTCTATCTTATCTATTACAAGTAAAAGAATAGATCATTCCTTGTTGGGTTTATGAGTTTTTCTATTGACTAGCTTTATCAAGTTTCATCTGGTTGAATTTTTTGTGGGATTTGATACAAAGTCAAGTAGAATAGTTAGGAAAATAAACTTACATAAGACTGGTAGTGTAAATAATAATTGAAAATGTATTTATATATATAATTGTTTAGTGTCTATATTAGCAACACGAAATAGAGAAGAGTTTTTTGTTTTTTTTTTCTCATCTTAGAGCCATTATAAAATATGTGTTCTGTTTTAAAGTTTTTGTTTACATATGAAAATATAACTTCTATTTTTTGTTGGTTTCGAATTTGATTATGTAGGAATGGATTTAGCACTTCCAAAGCGTATTTTTGAACGTGGTCTCGAACCTCAAGTGGATAAGATCAATAACAGCTGCAAAACATCGTTACTCAAGCGCTTGCATAATCTATTTCCCACAGAGTATGCAGAAGTGAAGAGCGACCCACTTTTCATGCACATTATGGCCATTTATGACAACAATATGGGATATTCAGCACGTTTGATACACAACTTCATGTGCAAACAACTTTTCACAGCCAAGAAGCACAAGTTATGGTTTGAGTTTGCTGGCCAGCCTCTGAGGTTTTCACTTCAGGAGTTTCATGCAGTCACAGGTCTAAAATGTAGCAAAGAGGCAAATTGTGATTTTGAGAAGTGGGAAGATGACATGGGATTTTGGAGTAAATTGTTGAAAAGACGCGGGAAGATCAGTTTGAAGTCAATAAGCTTACAACACCTACAACATTGTCACAAGTGGAGCCATGTAGACAGAATCAGGTTGATCTATTTATTTGTAATTGCTAATGTGTTGATTGCAAAAGATGAGAAGGTTAACATCTCCCACAAGTACATTAAGCTGGTGATGAATATTGAGAATCTACGAATGTATTCATGGGGTATTGAGTCATTTGATGCTCTAGTGGAGTCAATCATCACGTCAAGGAAGAAACTGAAGAACAAGACGAGCTATGTGTTGGATGGATTTACATATGCCTTTCAGATATGGATCATGGAAGCTATTCCGGACTTTGGAGAAATGTTGGGTAAGAAAAAAAACCCAGAGTTTATTGGTCCTAGATGTGGAAACTGGGGTGGAGCTGCGAAGATATCCTACAAAGACATCATTCGGTTTGAGCCTTTATTTGGGTCTCATGTAAGTTTTTAATTTCATGTGTTTTGAGTTCTGTGTTTTGTGGTCACCTGATTTATACCAACCGAGTTTTAATTTCTTCTAAGTTACTATCTGATTTTGGTTCATCTTCGTAATTATGTTCCTAAGTTATAAACAGCTGATTTATACTATGTTTGCTTATGTACCATGTTTCTATTATTTTTGCAGTGTACTTTGTATCCATGCATCTCTGCTTCTGGAGATCAAGAAGTGCTTATTGATGCGGCATTCGTGAGGGATGATGAACTGACTGATGAAAGAGTTGATTATATGCTTGATTTGATCACAAAACGCCATGTCAAAGGCCAAACCAAGCTCGTCTGCAATAACAACCTTCAGTTGCCTAAGAAACCACTCCCATGAACGATCATTCTCTGAATCAACAACGCCAAATGCAATTGGATACAAATTAGAGTTCCCATCTAAAGCTGTTGCTACAAGTAAAACTCCTTTGTATTTATTCTTCAAGAATGTCCCATCTACAACGATGACCTTACGAATGGCTTTATAGAACCCTCTTACTGACTGACCGAAAGAAATAAATAGAAATCTGAATTTTCCATCATTATCTATTTCATACTAACAATGCGTACCTGGATTTGCCTCTTTTAACATGTGCATGTATTTTGGGATTTTTCCATAACTCTTATCTAGTATGCCTCTTACAACGTTGATGGCATACTCACGAGCATCCCATGCTAATGAATAAGAGATATCACACCCATGCTCTGTACGCATAGTCAGTATGATATCTCTCGGTTTAGGCCCTTCATTGACACCCTCATACTTATGCAGGATCAGATTTGCAATCGTCTTCGCCGAGGCTGTCTTAGCTACTTTTTTTTTGCTTGATGGACCACAAGTATGATCAGCCACATACTTGTTGATTACAAAATATGAAGACCCCTCCAAACACACTGCACGCACACTCCAGTTACAAAGATTGTCTGCACATCGTATACACCAAAACGTTTTGTCAGATTTTACAACCTTGTAGTCGAAGTTGTTCGTCTTTGCACATATTTCCATAGCAGCCTTGAGAACACTTTTTCTTCGAAAATATTGATCATTTTTTAATGCATCCACCAGAGAAAACCGAACCATCTTTTTGTTACCTTCATATTTGTTTTCAGTCTTGTCGACATCATCACCATCATCAACATGAACTTCATCTTCAGATATACCGTGTTTCATTTAATTCTTTGACTCAACCGGAGTCACATCATCTCCAGCGCTTGAATTACATGGCTGCTCATTCAGATTATTGTTGAGTTTATTCTTCTGAGTAGGTGTAAAAGTCACACACAACTGAACTGATTTTTTCTTCTTCGCATACGCAGCAAAATTTTTGACTTGGCGATCATTACAGAGAATAACAGGAGCCGCCGTGTTCATCATTTCAGCAGGCAAAAAGCTTAACACAACACTGTAATTTTTCTCACCGATTTCATAATCCTCCAAAACCATTGTCTTGAGTTCATTGAGAGTAGTATTTGGTTCCAATGTAATGAGTCTTCCACATTGTTTTACATCGACAACAAAGCTCCATCCATTATTGGCTCCCAATATCCATTCACCACAACTTACAAATACATGTATCATATTAACCGAGATGGTGATTACTGGAGAACCAGAGAAAATATTGATTTAGTGCAAATTTTCTCTTTGAAAAGGAGAAAACGTGAAACAAAGAAGAAGATGGCGTGGGAGGAAAGGTTTTTTTTTGTTTACACGTTCACAAATCTAGAAAAATCTATAAACAAGATATCCTAACTGAATTTCCTAGATTTTAGGAATTTTTTTGGTAGAAATGTTTTCTACCAAGGTAGAACAAAAGGATATCGGCGGAATATGGTATTCTTCGTAGAGTAGAGCAAAAGAAGATTAGTAGATGACGCTGGAAAGTACTTTCAGAAACATGTAGAATAACGAAGAAAATGTAGAATGTATATTTTCGTTTTTTAAGAATTATATAGAAGTGGTAGTAATTGCTTTCTACCAGATAGTAGATCCATAGATAAGTCGTGTAATGTACATTCTGCCGCATGTAGAAATAATCAAAATTCCAGAATATGTATTCTGGAAATCGTAGACTAACTTTTAAAAGTTTTTTAAAAGTTGTAGTTTTTTTCAAAAAAAATATTTTTGAACCAATCATATTGTTAATAAAATCACTTTTTTATTTTTTTCCTATTTTAGCAAATTTAAAACATTTATTTTATTTTATTTATTTATTCAGTTAAGGCTATTTTAGGGAAAAATAGGATAAAAAGAAGAAAAGTGTATTGGGACAACATATTTGATTTTTTGAAGTATTTTGGCAAATCTCCCTTATTTACTGTTTCCTTCCACTACCAATGAAAAAAAAACTAGTGCCTCACACGTGTTGTATTGAATTTTACATTATTATCTTTAGTTGGTCATGTGTTGGGCTTTAAGCTCAAACTTGTACTCTTTCAGTGGCCCACGAGGCTTATAAAATCAAAGTTGATAAAAAAAAAGATTTTGATTAGCAGCTTTTAGATACAAAACTAAAAGTAGGCTTCGGCCCAAAATGAGACTAAACAAAGGCCGATTCTAGCGCAAACGTTGTACTCAAATATTGGCTGATGTCCAAATGACTTTTTTTTCTTCTGAAACTTGGCTTTCAGATTAAATGCAAAAATGGAAAGAAAAGGGTTTCGAGCCCACGACTATGTTATAGTTATAAGGCCTTGCCCATTATAGAGTAACTCATAAAAATAATAAAGAACTTAACTGAATTCACGGCCCATGTAAGGCCTAGTAGCGATGTCCAAATGACTTCTTTTTTTTTTCTTCTGAAATTAGGCTTTCAGATTAAATGCAAAAAGGAAAGAAAATGGCTTCGAGCCTACAACTATGCTACTGTAATAGTTATAGAGCCTTGCCCATTAGAGCGAAACTCATAAAAATAATAAAGAACATAGTTGAACCCACGGCCCATATATGGCCCAGTAGCGATGAAGACACCAAACTGACAAGGGATCTGGAAATGAAACCTGGAGAGAAAGAAGAAGAGAGAGATGGCGAGAGAGAAGAAGAAAAGGTGTGTGGAGTGTGGTCACAAGGTCAAATCATTGTTGATTCAATACTCTCCTGGCAACTTCCGCCTCATGAAATGCGTAAGCTTTTGCGAAAAAAACTAAAATTAGGGTTCTTAATTTTCAACTGAATGTTTTCAAAAAAAAAGTTTACATCTTTGTAGGAGAATTGCAATGAAGTAGCAGACGAATACATCGAGTGTGAGCTAATGGTTTGTCTTTAGATGATCTTCTGCTTTGTGGGTTTCCATCAAAATTTGATTTTTTTTTGTTTTTTAATCAGATTATATTCATCGACTTGGTTCTTCACAAAACAAAGGCTTATAGACACTTACTCTACAATGTGTTTACTCAAGAAACTGCCTATCTTCAGGTAAAATAAGAAAGGCAAAGACTTTATTTGAGTTCATGTATGCTTAAACAGTTTCTTTACTGAATCAGACACATACTCTGTGTTTGGTCTCTGTTATCTGATCTTCAGAGGGTTTCACAATTTGGCAGCATCTGTTGTGGAAGTTGGTCTTGGCTTATCTTCTTCTAGATACTTGTATCCTTTCCTTTTGTTTTGTATTGTAACTATACATAGCAGATGTTGTACTTATAGAGATCACATCGGAAAAGTTGAAAGAGATTTTAAGTAATATATAAAATAGAGGGGTCCAATACATTTATCACCAATTGGTTTTAGGCTGAAAGCTCATCTAAATTTAAGTCTTTCTAACTTATCCTTAATAGTACTCTTTATTTTGGAGAGCCTTTAACAATTTTTAAAAGATAGAAGCTTGCTGTTGCGAAGGACCAATGATGAGTCAAGTTTGCCCATAAGCTTTGTTCTTGCATCTCTAGAGGTTGGTTGGTTCTTTTTTTTCCTTGAAATTGTATAGGTTTTGGTCTATGAGGATGCTAACAAGTCATTATAATGCATTGAACAGGTTCTGGTTAATGTCTTATCTGCAAACTTTGCGTTTTTTGTATCATTTGCATTTGCTGCTAAGATTATACCAATCGGTGATTCCAGGTATATAATACGGTTTATTTATGATGATATTCACACTGAAGTCTATCTCTATGTTGGAGATGATAACTTAGTATATGTTTTTGCAGAAGAAAAGAGATTATTTTGGGGATCTTTATCTCCAGTTACATCAAGATCTTTCTATTTGCTATGCCGGTATGTTACATATGCATTGTCTCAGAATCTTGTCTTGGATCATAATGAACCGACATAGCTTCTTCTCTTTGCTCTCTTGCTAAGCTCTTAAACTGCACTAAAGTAGATAGTGGTCTGTTAATGTTAAAATGTGATAATGTTGTAATTCTGGTAACAGGTTTGGGAGTTTCCAGTTTCTGTGATCTTCATTGTAGATATGCTTGTCTTAACATCAAACGCAGTCGCTCTTAAAGGTCAGCTCTTGTTATATAGCAATGTCTCAATGCTTTATGTCCCCTAAGTCTATCTTTCTGACCCTGAATCTCTCATGTTGTCGTGGTTCTTCTCATGCGTTTGCCAGTGATGACTGAAGCAACAACGAGCAGATGCTTAGTCGTGTGTTTCATGGCACACTCGATTAAGTTCTTGGCAGATGAAATCTCTGGGTCAAGGTCCTTGAAACACTTGGGATCTGTGACGTACCTGCCTTTTCTCTTCAGAAACTTGTGATGTTGTAATCATCGTAAGGGTTTAGAGACAAATTGGTTTACTATCTGGCTATATATGTTCGTCTAGATAAATGTAAGGATCTTGAAGCACGTTTATTTAATCTACTCTTTTTAGATATGATTCAGGAGCTCTTTTACATTGAAAAAAATGAGTTTACAAACTCTAAAGTGCAGTAACTTAAGGCCCAAGTAATGCCTTTTTCTTAATTTGAAGAGATACATACACATCACAGTACTATAACCAAACCTGTAAGCTATAGAGGTTGTGAAGCTGCTTATAGTTGTATCACGTCTGTGAGTGTTGCGTGAAAAGTAGCTGTCTTGTGGCCATGTGGTAAGCTAGAAAGGAACTGAAAATCACATAAAGAATAAAAGTGATGACATTAAACAAAATTAGAAAATTACTGATTCCACTTTCCATGTTGGTACAGCTCAAAAATAATATATATGATCAAACCTTGATCCAGAAGCTTATGATCCCAATTGTATTCCAGATTAAAGAAATACAAACTGGAATCGAAACTAGAAAGTCCACACTGTAGCACTAAGGGCCGTATAATCATAGTTTTACCTTTTCTGTATAATACCTCTATATAGTAGAAACAGAGTAGCTGAGTTCTCACCATACATCATCATGTATACATCTTTATTTTAGAAGTGACTTGTGAGTTTAGGTTCCTGTGGTGTTTCTACACCAGTTTTACTTATGGAAGCTTCTGCATATGTTTTGTGCATCTTTACAACATTAGTATGTATGTATGTGCATAACAATGTAACTCTTGTCTTATTGTAATGAAAACACTGCGCATAGATATAAGTCCATGAAAGTAATAATTATATAAAAAGATGCTTTACCGACCGCAGAGTACTATCTCTCTGCTAAAATAAGCAAAGACCATTGTAGCATGTACTCCTCACACTTCTCTTGCGTTATGAACTCTTGATCATCGATGAACAAAAATTCAACATGCTCGCGGTTAACATGCGTCATTCCAGCCAGAAACTCAATATCATCTTGTCCTAAACAAGGAGCTTGTAGCTGCATGTTAGGGTTGTTGTCTTTGTTGTCAATGAACAACGTATTTGGAATTGGAGACAGTGCATCCCAACAACAGATATCCTCTTGCTCGTTCATTATCATTGTTACATCATCCATAGAGAAGCAAGATAAACTTTCTTCACCTGTCTGCTCAACCTGAAAATATAAAAGGCGTGGGATTAAAGTAACAAGTCTAAAAAAATAAAACTAATATGTTCAAAAAAGTCAATATTTAATTTGTATTTAAGAACGGAATATCTGAGAAACTGGACTCACCTGAGGAGGTGTGTTAGCCGCTCCAGCTGTGTTTGAATCATCAATGACCAAAGAGTGGCTTGGCTCACTCGAGTTGCTACAGGATGGGATGTCTCCAGCGTTGCCCTTATAAAATATCTTGCAGATAACGTAGGTCCTCTGAACAAGTCCCAAAGGTACATACACAGGTAAGACGGTTTTGTGTAAGTGTACATGTTAAAAATGGCATATATATATATATATATATATATATATATATATATATATATATATATATAAAAGACGGTTTTGTGCCATGCACGTAAATAACACGGTTTTGAGGAGCAATTAAAGTCAACATATATATATATATATATATATATATAGCTCACCTAATGCACGTATATGAAAGATAAATACCTTAGCATGACTCTAAATTTTTTTTTATAACAAAATATATTTTAATGAAAAAATGATTAAAATAAACTTTATTAAATTGTATAAATATATATCTATACCTATTAAATTAACTAATATAAATTTAGGTGAAATTTTGGAGATGGAGTTTAAAACTAAAAAAAAAAATTTAAAATAAAAAAGTCTATTTCGATTAACTTTTTTCTAAGGACTATTTTGTAACAAAATTTTTTAAAAAAGATTATTTGAAAGAATTGACTTATATGAAAAGTCATGGTCGTTTTACTATCCAGTGTATCGGATTATCAACCATACTAATACATAGAGACAACTATATATATAATTTTTGAAACTTTGATGGCAACTATATTTTAGTATAGTTCAAACTTATTATTTTAAATGCAAAGTATAGTACATTGCTATAATTTGATTCCGTGGCAAGAAAAGCTAATGCTTACTATTTTAAAATATATTTTGATGTAGGATATGTTTATATATGACACGGGATCTGAACTAAAATACGTCTCGTGTTGAAAATTTGATATGAATATGGAATTCAAGAAAAAATAATAATAAATCTCACACCCAAATTAGGTTGGCTTTTGCAAATACATTTATATTAGAATATGATTGTCTGCTTTTAACAATTGAATTGCTTTTCCTCATCACGTGCTTTGTTTACACGATAAAAATTCTTCAGATAAAAAAGATCTTTTTATGTTAAATTTGTTCTGAAAGAGACTAGACAATGAAGTGTGCTAGAGAACTTGTAGAACAATCTGTGATAACTATTACAACAAAACTATAGTTTAGTATAGTTCTTTTACTCAGTTACAAATAAAAACTACAGTTTTTAATATGCAAACTACGAACATAAACTATGACTGCGTAAATAGGAAACACATTCTTACTATTATTATAATCTTTTGCAAAATGGTTAATATCATTCAAAATGAAAGAGTTTGGATACAAAAGGTGATCATATTTGATTCCTTGGCGAGAAAGCCTACTGCTTATTATTTTAAAATATAAATTTTCGATGTAAGACACGTTTATGACACGGGATCTGAACTAAAATTCGTCGCGAGTTGAAATTTGATAAATCAAAGTCGTGTCATCCTTGATTTCTTTATAATTCGGACTTGGTATGGATCATAAATAAGATATTAGTTCTTTTTTTTTTTACTGAAGGCTTAACATAAGACATTAGTTTCTCTCTTGTTTTCAATTGAAAACATTTTAAATAAATTTTAACGAATTTGATTTGATGGAATTATAAGATTAAAGGAAAAAGATAATATTAAACGAAAAAAATCCCGAAATCAAACGTGGAGCCATCAAACAGTGCAAGAACCATTTTCTAAAATTCTTAATTAAAAATCTGCTTTTGATGGTTTTTTACACTGTTCGCAGACCCCACTAACACGTGGCGGTTCACGATTGGTTCATTCTTTTTTAGTCAGTAAAAAAAAATTATGGAGTTCTGGGGTTAAAGATGGCCTTAGGGCATCTCTAATCCAACTCCATTTTTTCCTCCAAAATGGAGTAAAAGTGAATATGGAGTAACAAATCCTCCAACCCAACTCCATATCTCATTCCATTTTGAAGTTTACTCTATAAATGGAGTAATCTATTTTTTGTTTGTTCATGACTCCATTATGGAGTGAAGAATGAAGTAGGGTTGGAGCACTTTTACTCCATATATACTTTTACTATATTTTAGAGGAAAAAATGAAGTTTTACATTGGAGATGCTCTTAGAGCACCATTAGGCCATGATTAACCCGGGTCTCTTAAGGTGGGGTTCTTAACGAAAAATTTATCTTTTTAATTTTTTTTTTTTTTTTTGCATTTTTCCCGCTAAGAGACGGCTCTTATGGTTCTTATTTAAGAGACGGTTCTTAGCTTTTCTTAGTTAAAAGCTAAGATACGTCTCTTAGAAAAGCTAAGAACCCCACCTTAAGAGACCCCGGTTAATCCTGCTCTTAAGGGGTTGTTTAATGGGGTGTTTAAGGTAGGTGGGCCCACCAAAACCATAAGTACCAACTCCTAAAACTCCAAATTAAGTACCAGCTATTGTACTGTTTGCGGGCCTACTGACACGTAACGATACGCGATTGATTTGTTTTAATTTAAAAAATAAAAAAATATAATAATAATAATAAACATCTCAAATGGGATGTTAAGGTTAACGGTGCTCTTAGTACGGTCTCTCTAGAAGCTTCTGTTACATCCACGTACACAAAAAAAATAAAGATGAACCGTCAAAGATATGTTATTGCTAACGATTTGATTGGTGAAAGATGAGTCGAATGATACATACAAACAATAATTAAGCTACCAAAACTAGAAAGAAAAAAAAAGCTCAAAAAAAGTTGTTACCTGGTCAAGAAGAGGCAAGCAAGTGATCTCATACTCGTGCATGGTCCAAGGAGTCCAAAGTGCACTAGAACATTTACCGTCATGGTACACAAGCGACCTTTTAGTACCAATCACAACACCGTTTCTTCTGTTGTCCTTCCAAACATTCCTGTCTTTGCCGGTAACTTTCCAGAACCCAGAAGGTGTTCCCCTCTTCCTTACTTTCTTCTTCGGCGACGTGTACTCCTCTGGAGATAAGAAGTACCATTCAAGGTCCTCAGATTTTATCATCGACAACGCTGCCAACCAAATTTAACAATTTATCAAAAAAAAATTACATATATATTACGATATTAACATATGTAGGTTAAAGAAAACTCACCAGGCAAAGAAGCTGGATCATATCTACAGATGTTGATCTCTCTAATCGTGTCGTGGACTAACCATGTCTTACCCAGAATCTTGTTCTTGAGGAAATAGTTTATGAGCTCTTCCTCCGTTGGACAAAACCTAAACCCTACTTTAGTTGTCTCCATTTACGTGACCAAATTTTTCTAGGAGTCCATCATGTTTCAAGTCGCCCTTTCATTTATCTCTGTTTTATGAAAGAGAGAGAGCCATGACACTGTCCCCATGTCTATTTATATGCTTTCGGTTAGGTAAACCTGTCATAGTTGAGGAACTTTCTTCGAAAAATCTAATCGGCTTTCTCAAAAAAAAAAAAATATTATATATAATCGGCTGCTACGTGCCAATGGACTTTCTAGGTGGTCACCGTCCATTATTTTGTTGAGTAATTAGGGTCCCTAACCAACACCAAAGCACAAATTAATATTTTCTATTTTACCCTTAACATTTTCCCCTTGTATTTTATTTAATTTTAACAGTTTACAAAATAATTATTCTAACTCTTTATATACATATAAAAAGCATAGATTTTTTATGATGAATTTTAAAACAAGCATATATTTATAACTCATTTCCTTAATTATTTAGAAATTTGTACAGAGTACATACATGTATATAAAACAGATAGCTTTACTTAGTAAGATTTTATTTAGTCAATACTTAATATCTGTTACAATTTATTAATTCAAAATATCAAAATTTTAAATACTTAAAAATATTAACGCTGCAATTCATTAAATCCATGAAGATTTTTAAAATGTATATATATATATATATATTAACAATTAAATAAATTTAAAGAACTTTATGAATTACGTATACAGGAATACAGTTTTATATATGATATCCTTTATCATCCAACATATCAAAAGCAGGGAGGTACTTGGTTATGATGTGTATTATGTTGGTTATGCATCACCACCTTCACTCTCGGGATTTGGTGGCTACTCTTCATTTCTTAATATTATAGTTTACAGTTTTTGTTGACAAAAAAATAATAATAATAATCTCAAAAGCCCTGTTCTTTTGTTTTTATCTGATACATTATATTGTAAGTAGGGCACAAGCATGATAACCGCTGCTCTTTTTTTTCGTTCCACATGTACTGCCCTAGATAAAGGTGGACTTGCTTGTTACGTTCTTAAATATGATGAATACATATTATATGAACTTATGTCTACTGTAACCAACCAAACGCGAAATTAAAAGTTGTATAATGTTATCAGTTAATGATACTGCTGAACTGACTATAGTTTAATTTTTCACAAATTATATTTGTCATAAATCTGTTGCGATACTTTTGACACAAATGTGCAACACTTTCAATGAAATTCATATAAGATGTATGATACTTTTATTGTGCTTCAAAATTTATATAGATATATACACACACACATATATATACATATATAAGTTTAATATATCGCCCCTTATGAAAATTGTTTCGAGATCAGCAACTGCATGGGGTTTATTAGGAGAACCAAAGTTTATTTAGTTCGGTTAGTTAAATTAATCTGGCCAGCATCGCTTCGATTTGGTCTTAACTAATACATGAAAACGTATATCAAAATTTTATTTTAACATTTTAAACAGAATGTATCCAAATTTAATCAACTTGGATTTATCTGAATTTAATCTGAAATTTGAAGTGATGTGATTTTTAATAGTTAAATTATTGTAGGTGAATTAGAAAATTTAATGTGATTAAAAAACAATTTAAAATTGCATCTAAACTACGAAATTTAGATTTTTATTTTTATAATTAAGAAACTCATCTTAAACACTTTATAAACTTTTAAAATATTCCAAGATCTCTAACTTAAATTTTGTTCAATAACAGTGAGTTTCAGAGTGTTTTATTAAATGACAAGTTTAAGATAGATTTTAATTTTTTTTTTAAAATCCATATTTGAATAGCATTGGATTTATCATTTTGATACAAATTACTTCAAACTCTTAATTGAATACACTCCCTTAAACAATCAAAAGAAAATTTTGATTTCATTTGATAAAAATAAAATTTAAAAACATTTGATATCTAAATTATAAGTTAATGTGGTTATTTTTATAAAATTCCCATTTTTCAAGACCCATTCGAATTACGGACAATTCTTAGTGCATCTAACCAATAATCTTTTCTTGGTTTTTGCATAAATTAAAACAAAATGTGAATGAAGTACACAATATCAAGTTTTGTTGTAGCCAAATAAATCAATCTTCGAGACTTCTCTAGATCATCAAGCACTTCTCACTCACACTGTCCTAACATATGGTACGGTCCCATGGGAAACTCCACTGGTCTACTACAAAGCAAACCAACATCGACAATAACGTCAAACACATACTTTCTTTAGGATAAACAAAGACATTCTTTGTTGTGTGTAACTTCTATTCCAAGAAAAATATTTAAGTTTTCCCAAATTATTCATATGGAAACAACCACTCAAATATTTCATGAACTCCCGAATAGCTTCTAGTGAGTTTCCTATTGTCACCAGATCATCAGCATCCAAAACACGCAACTAAACCTTAATATTCACCAGTGAAAAGTGAGTAATTTGATTTATTCTGTGTAAAACCAAACTTCAAAAGAGCTTATGAAAACATAAGAAACCAAACATTAGAGTTTGTAACAAACAATACAAAGATTTGTGCAACCTACACACCATTCTCTGCGTAAAATCATTGAAACCATGAGGATCCTCGAGTACACTTCTTATTTTAAGTCTCCATGAAGGATCACATTGTATACATCTATCTGATGAAGTTTCAGTTCTTCTCTGCAACAACCTGAAGAACTAGTTATTTGTAATCAAATCTTTCTTTTGATCGATTACCACAAGTAACAAGTCGATATTTCTACATTTCAATCGATCCATCTGCATTATGATTTATCGTGAATATCCACTTGCATTTAATCATCCTCTTTCTTGGAGGAAAATATTAAACTGACCACGTTGTATTTTTCTCTTGAACATCAATCTCAACTCTCATTACTTCTCACCATATTGGACATTTCATTGCGTCAACAAATGTCTTTAGCACACCATTAACAGTTATACTATCCAGAAAATGTTTATAAAACTCAAAAATCTATCACAATTCAAAAACTTCTCAATTTCATATTATAGATTGTTATCTTAACTAACAATAGATGAAGGCATCTGAATCACCGTATTAATCAAATAATCACATAACCTAAAGATGACTTTTCTTTTTCATACCTCTTTCTAACATTTTATATGATGCAACAATTTCACATGTGGCACTCTTGAAGGTTCAAACGAAGTATCTATCTTAGACTAAATCACTATTGCATGCTTTGTCTGTGTTACACATTCATGACTCAATGTCGCATGTTCAACATGTTTCAAACGTTCTTCTTCATTCTCAACTCCCCCCCCCTTGCGATGGTTGTTTCACTACATCTGCAACAATTCCGGTCTCTTTTCCTGGCAATGAGTCACACCATGTATCACATGTTTTAACAACTTCTTGAATTGTTCCCTCAAATTTAGATTCATCAATAACATCAAACAAGAGACTCGATCCATCTGATATCAAAATCCTTGACTCTTTTTGAGCTTCAAAGAAAGAAAATTTATCATCAATGAAAGATATATTTCGAGCAAATTCTTCTCTCGGTTCCAAATCAACATAGTCCACCTTTTTTTTGTATAAAGGTAATCAATAAAAACACACGTTTTACTACGACTAGAAAAATTGTCGTCATGACATTTCAGATTATGAGCATATGCGAGATATTCAAAGATCCGTATCTCACTATATGTAGGAACCTTCCCAAAAAAATCTCACAAGGGTTTCTCCCTTGTGTATCTCATACGAAGTCTTGTTGATTAAATGTGAAGCACCCAACACATAATGACCCCAAAACTCTATAGGAAAACTCTCCCTAAACCTAAAATCTCGTGCCATATTTAATATATGCATATGTTTCTTCTCAGCTCTTCCATTCTACTGAGGTGTACCCACACATGAAGTCTAATGAATCACTCTCTTTCTATGAAAATAGTCTTTCTTCCTCAATAACTCCCTAACATTATCACACTATATTATCTTCACTTACTTATTAAATTGTCTTTGAACAAAACCAAAGAAATCCACTTTAGTTCTTGCAACTCGAGTCTTGTCTTCGAGAAAGCTCAAGAATAATCATCCACATTCATAAGAAAGTACAAAAACCATTCACACTAGGCGTCATATATGGCCCTCATAGATCACAATGTATCATTTCAAAACACTATTTGCTTTTACTTGAACTAGCAGAAACTCACTTCGACATTGCTTCGCTTTGAATAATGCACACCCAAATAAACCAATACTTCCACTATCAACACCATGTAATTTCCTAATTACTTTTTCAGAGGCATGTCTCATCCTCTTATACCAAACTTTTAGAGATTCCACCTTACATACTCTTCTAACACTTTGAATATGTCTAATACCTTGAAGAAAATACAATATTTCTCTTCTTTCGCGTGTTCCAATGATCATTTGTATACCAAAATCAAATAGAATGCATATGATGTAAAGCTGCACTATCAATTATCCACTTATCCATAAAGTTTTTCTGCTGAAAAAGTTTGCTGATTTAATTTTAAATAAAGATCACCTAAAATTTGTTTCCATTTCTCTTTCCTTAATCAATCTTGGCATTATAATCAACCTGACTCGTAAGTATGTGTGACACAACCGATGTGTGTGCCACTAGAATGTTTTCTCTCATTGAAGCGCTTTACGTAACTCTTTCCACAATAACTCTAAGATCGCTTTCCGCATATATGTTCTTATCAAAATTCTTCTCTTCCATCATCCACTAATCAAACAAAACTCAAGAGTCCCAAACAATCCTAACTAATGGACCTGAAATCGATGAATAATACCGATGAACAACACTACTGTGAATAGTAATCGTTGCACAATACTAGCAAGGAACAATAACCAATGACCCGTACCACCGATGAACAATAACATCATGAAAAACATTGTCGATAAATAGTAACTCTGTGAATAATATACCATGAACAGTGCGTTAACAATATTTTGAAATCAATAATTGCTTTCTGCAAATTTGAGATCAAAAAATCCAAATGTTAGAACAAAAAATCAATTTTAGCTTTAATACGATAAAAGATCTGACTTTTTTTATTTTATTTCTTTTTATGTTTAAAAAAAACTAGAGATAAAGAATAAAATAGACTTAAAAAAAAAAAATTGTCCCCAAAATAGCACTCAAAGAAAAAAATGACCAAAATAGACTTTACAAATGGTGTAAATATATATATTTATACCCCTTGGGTTAATTAATCTAAACTTAGTTTAGAGTTATGAGGTTGGGTTTTGAAGGTGAAGTTTATAATTAAATAAAAAAATTTTAAAATTTTAAAATAAAAAAATATATATTTTGGTCAATTTTTTTCTTGAATGCTATTTTGTGACAAAAACTTCAAAAATGTCTATTTGACAGATTTGCCAAAAAAAACTATTATATATATGAAATCTTAACACTAACAAAGACTATTTACATTCTTAGTTCTTAACTATTTTACAATGCCAATATATTCAAATGTTTTTGTTACGTTTTAGCTAATTAATCTAGTTCCTAGTCAAAATTATCGTGGGTATTTTATTTTAGTAATAGTATTGCCGTAATGTTTGACCCAATAAAAAGCACCTTTTATTTTTGTAGATATTATTAGGATCAGTTTGAGCTAATCTTTGGATAACAACTTAATATGGATTTCATCTATAAATTAGTAACTTTAGGATTGACTATGCGTAAAATCATCGGAACCGTCATAAGTTTGACTATAGGGTTCATTATATGGACAAATTCTAACATTAACTCTCCACTAAGCTGTACTAAAAAGAACTTATAGATAAAGATAATTAATTATATACGAAATTTTTAGTATATAAACGGAATTTTTTTATTGTGCACAAAAAGAAATTCCGTTTATATAAAAAAAGGACAAGTGAACATAGACTGATTAGAGGTAATAAATATTAGCTTTTAGCATTTCTGGAAACGTGTAACTAATTCGTTTCTAGATACTTTTGCATGTTAAAAAAAAACTTTTATCTGCATGCATGCAAAAATATAAATATTTGTTATTTTGGCAAAAAGCAAGATATCAGGTTTCCTTTTTTTCTTCTTATCGTATTGTCTATTTGTTTCAATAATAATGAGATCTTGACCAGTGTATCCAAATATATTATTTTCATATATATAAAATATTTATATTTATTAATAAAAATATGATTATATTATAAATAATTTTTGTGTTATTTATTATGTATTTTCTAAGTCTATAATATATTATATTTATGTGATTTATTTAACATTATTACTACAAATTTTATTTGATACATACAATACTATATATGTATTATATATGTTATTCCTCATATTGAATTGACGTCATTCGACATATAAAAATTTAAAGTATAAATATTAGGATAAACGTTTTGAAAAATGTGAGTGTGAGAATATGGTGTTTCATAATATTAGTTGAAGGCTTATATATAGTTTTATTTTAGGTTTTATAAATTATAATATTCTCGATTTTTTTTTATTATAAAATGTAATGACCGCTAGAAGTACTTACTTTTATCATACATTATGCATAATAGATTAATGTTTGAGTAATACAATAATTGGTTTATCATTTGGTTTAACATATTAAATAAGGCAGTCAGTCTAATAAGATAAAGCGTTCTAAAACGTGAAAGTATTTTTGATTGATAAAACTGTTACTTAGTGATAATTGTAAAAGGGGTTTGTCTTATATTTAAAAAATATCTGAAAGTTTACGGATGACATGTATTTTTTTGTAAACTAATGATATGTATTCTTTTAAAGTGAATTAATTAAATATTGGTGAATATTTTTTTCGTGAAAGCATATTTGTAATCTAAATTTTCAGAATTATTTATTTTAATGATAAGATACTTTTAACATTATTATTTCTACGATGTTATTTTAAAACCATTAGATTATATTTTGGAGAGTATTTTTCTGACTGAAGATTAGAAACACTTGTTTTCAAATATATTTAATATTTTGGTTAGTAATAACATATTATTTCGTAAACTTAATGCTAGCATATGAAACTTAATATATCCATTTGTATTTTTAGAGTTAAAGTGAAATACAAGAATGATAGTAATAAAAAATTTCATAGTGTATTAAATATTAGTATTGACTATGAATGCCTAAACAAAGTGATATTAATTTTAAAGATTGATTATTATGTACCCGTAAATCTTATTAGTAAGAAATTAATGATAGGATAACTAAATGTGACTAATACCTAAAAGATAATCAAAAATAAAATATCATAAATGAAACAAATTATGACTTCTATTTATAGTACTAGATGACTCCCATAAATATTTACATAAAACCTAAATTGTAATATCTATTAAATTTATATTTCATTTGTTTAGTTTTATATTTATACTATTAAAATAGATTCATGACTTCTTACCTATGTAATTTTTTTAGTTCGACATTCTCTTAGATAAAATGTATTTTCGTAAGACTTATTATACTTCAGGATGCATATTTGAGGTGCTGGATTTGATATACTAAACTGTAATTTTATTAACTTTTTTGATTTTGGGCCAATAAAAAATTTTGCTTGTGAATCCAAATTTTCAGAAACGACCCTGTTTGCAATATAGCTATGTCCCGACCTAATATGGTTATATCTCTTAGTATAGGCTTGTAATAATTCATGGATTTAGAGTTATATTTAAAGAAAAGTCACAGACGTGCCTTGACAATGCTTACTGGGGCTTACTAAAATATCCGTAAATTTTTGATTTGATTCATTATCCCTTTTGCTTCAAATAAAAAAAAATAGATATATGTAACTCTGTAAGTCAAAACAAATATTAAAATGCAATATCCGTTAAAAATAAAACAAATCACAAATACTAATATTTTCAAGAATGAATATCTGATCCATCTGTTATATGCATATATACACATATATTTACAGAATTATATATATATATATATATAATATTATATTTTATGTAAATTTTACAATATTTTTATTTATTACTTTTATTATATTAGTTTTAAAATTTTCAGATTAAATAAATTTTTGTTTTTTATAATAAAATATTTTTATTTATATTATTTTACATTTTTATTTATTTTAAATTTTAATTTTATTTTTACGGATCGAATCAGATATCGGTTAAGAATCTAAAATTTTCTCGATATCGGGACACCAAATATTTTGATGGCTGATGATCAAATTGAATCAAATAATTGATTATTCAGACAAAACGGATAGAATCACAAATATCTTCAAATACCGGATATTTACTCCAAATGATTACCTTCTCAACCAACTTAAAAGTTTTTAAAAAGAAAACAAATGGTGTATGCCCTCCTATTAGAGAATTTCGTAATAATCTGAAATGGTATATGAATGAAACGACAAGTGCTAAATTATCAATGGATCTATCTAGACTCTGAAGCACGTGCGTAGCTATCATTTTCATCCACCTTGGATATATAGAAAGAAGCCAACATGTAACTTCTTAATCGCGGCTAAACCGTGTGTGTCCCTTTCCATTTTATTCTTGTTTTTGTGATTTTATTTTTAGAAATATTTAAGGATAATCCTATCAAAATATTTTTTTAATAAGATTATAATATACATTTAATCTTTGGATTAACTGATATATACTTAAGGTTTTAGAGTTATTAGTTGAGGTTTTACAAAGTTTAAAATTTTAAAAAATTAAAATTTTCAAAATATAAAAGCTATCTCAATCATTTTTTAGAGAATTATTTTTATAACAAAAAATTTTAATGACTATTTGAGAGAACTTTTTTTCTTTTGTTTTTGTCTTAGTAAATAGTTTGTTTACTAATTTTATAATTTGTGTATTTACACCTTATTTACACACCTTTCATTAAAGCTTTTAGTCTTACGAGTTATACATACCTCAAGCCGATAGAAATCCAATTTGCTTTTTTTAAGAAAAAAGAGAAAAAAAATTAAAAGTCTATTATTGATTCGTTTTACTAATCTAATATGCTCTCCAATAATGAGGTAAAATAAACATTTTTTTTTGCTCAACATCAACTTTCATTAACCAATAAGTGAATACAAGATTACAACCGCAACAATTTTAATCCAACATACAAACGACGAGATCTAGTAACACTTAAAGTCACTTAATTGGATCCAATAATGAGGTAAAAAGAACCGAAAACTGTATTTTTTGTTATCCAAACACTGATAAATGAAAATGAAAACATGAAAAAATAAAGAAAACAATTTCTTTTCTCCAATGACAACAAAAAATATATTTTTTGATTGTGCATTGAACATGGTCGATTTTACTGATGGTTCATTATGGAAACTTTTGGAAACTTTCAATTTAAGTAGTTGTTTTCAAGGCTTCAAACCTAACCTAAGTTGCAGATTTTTTCTATTCCAAGGTTTTTTAGATTTCAATTAAAATCTAATTCTAGAGTTTGATTAAAGAGTTTTTTATTTGTTTATTATTGTACTTTTCATTGTTTATATATTTTCTTAAGAAATATTGATGGTGAATAGAAGCAAAAAAATAATCATATATGTTGCACTTATCCTATTATATACTACATTTGTTTCTAATTAATGCATGTTTTAACACTTTTTACATGTTTCTAAAATATCAATATTTTAGATTTTATGTGTATTTTTAATAATGAAGTGTAAACTTTCAAGAAATATTAATTGATAATTTTAGATTTATTGAATTGCTATTGTCTAACATTAATGAAAATTGTCATAATTTAAATACTTAATGCATTGATAGTTATATATTAAATTTTCTTAATATGTGTGAAAATTTTAAAACATACATTATTTATAAATAAAATGAGTATTAAATAAAAATTTATTTAAGTGATTTTTATTTATGTATCAATTATATTTGAAATAAAAGAAAATTATTATAATTTGAATGATTGATGATTTTTAATTTTCATTTATTAACCTAGTCTAAAAAGCAATCCTAAAACCAATTAATATTAGTTGTTAAATAATATATATATATATATAATATTACACATAATATAGTAGCTAATTAGAAATTATGGAAAGTCTATATATAATGTTTCCTCATTTTTATTAATAATTTGTTTATAAGCTAAAGTGTTAAAAAGTAATTTATAAAATCCAAGACAGTAGTTCTATTTTCCTGATATTAATCAGTGTTGAAATAGCTTTATTTTCCTATATAAATCAAAATATATTCCAATAAGCCATTATATTAACTATTAATGCATTATAAAATGGATTTATAAATTATTTACATGATTTTAAAATAATTTAGGATAATTAATATATCATTTGTAAGAATTTTAAAAAAATAATATAAACTAATTCATTTTTAGTGGTTTATAAAATCATATATGATAGTTTATATTTATATTCTACTTATATATTAAATGAAAAGTTACTTAAATGTGTTTTTGCTTATGTGTCAATCATATGTGAAGTTTAAGAAAATTGTTATATTTTGATTGGGTGATTATTTTTAATTTTCATTTATTCTTAACCTAGTCTAAAAGAGGCAATCATAAAACCAATAACTATTAGTTATTAAATAATACATATAATCTTACACATAATCATTTATAGTAGTTAATTGTAGCAATTATGGAAGGCCTATATAATGTTTCGTCATTTTTTTTTTATTAACAATTTATCTATTAATTATATAAAGTATAGTTTTAAAAAGTAATTTATAAAAGCCGGTATAATAGTTTTTTTTCTATTATAAATCAACTTTAAAAAATAGCTTAATTTTCTATATAAATTAGAATATATCAACTATAAATGATTATAAAACAAGTTTATAAATTATTTAAATGATTTTATTAATTTAAATGATTTTATTAATTTAATGTGATTACTATATCATTTGTAAAAAAATTAAAAATTCATTTGTACTAATTCATTTCTAGTGGTCTGTAAAATCATATATGATATCTTCTATTTATATAAAGATTTTATAAATCATTTATAAGGTTTTTAATCATCAATAGTAGATGTTCTACCACTAATAAGAGCTTACAAAATAACTAATAAAAATTTATAAAATTATTTATAAAGATTCATACAACCCTTATTAGGATTGGTATATCATTTATATGAGTTTATGAAATTATTATGAAGATTAACAGTTATTTATAGAACTAATTTATAAAAGTCTTAAATCATTTTGCATGTTTATAAATTATTTATAAAAATAATAAATTATTTTCATGAATTGTAAAATCTTTTATTAAGATTTATGAAACTATTTATAAGGATTTTAAAACTCCTAAAAATTATTTATAAGATTTACAAATTTATATTCATTGAAAAATGTAAGAGTTTATAAAAAATTTATAAAATCAGAATCAAAATAACAAACATTGTTTCTTCACAATGTCATCATTTTCAAAACTTCTTTTAAAACATTCAAAGACAATGAATATAAACAATATCAAAACACAGTTTTGGTTTTGATGTATTTTAGATTTTGTTCATGAAAACAGCAAGATCATATACGTTGTTGAAAGTTAGATCTAAAGAGATATCATAGCTTTGTTAATGAAAACTAAATCTTTCATGGTTTAGAACTAATACAATTTTCCATATAAAATGAAGATAAATTAAAAAAAAATTATACATATATATATAATTTTTTTTTTTTAATAATTATTTTATAATTTAGTTGTAAGTGTGGATTTTCTGGATAATAAGTTTGATGCCCAATAATAGAATAATATTTGTTGGCTCTTAATGAAGAGTGTTAAATTATTGAGCGCTTTTGCGAGCATCTTTTTGGGAAATATTCTTTTTCGATACAATCGTCATAACAATGACGTAGGCCAAAACTTGGATGGCTTACGCAATCCACACCTTCGACTACTCAAAAGAATGAGTCAAAAAGATTATAAGATATGTTTTATTCTGTAATAAGATACTAGATTTTAACCGCGCTGATAACTTTGCGATAAAAATTTATATATTTATTTTTTTATTTGAAGTAAATTTGATCATAAAATATGTATATGAAGACCGAACTGAACTCAAATCCAAATAAAAAAATTTGATTTGTACATACTCAATCCAAAATGTAAGAAATACCAGAATTCATTTTGTAGGGTGGTACAAAAGATATATGAACCCGAAGAGTTATTAACCGAATTCGAACGGATAACTTAAAAACTGAAAAAATCCAAAAAATCGATCTTAAAATCTCAATAATCACAAATATAAATATATATTTCAAATATTCAATTCTATATTTTGAAATGATATTTAAAAATAAGTAATATGTTTTAAATAAGTGCTTTAAATATTTAATTTTATATAAATAAATATTTACTTCTTATGTTTTACTTTTAAATTTTGGATTTAACTTTATATATATATAAAATGAACCAATATAACCCAAATTCGAATGATATATGAATTTTAGGATGTGGTACAAATTAGAACCGAAACTAATACATTATATTTGAATCTGATCCGTACTTACAGATTAACCATAATGATATGATATAAATTAGAACCAAAATTCAAAACATATAACACATATTCCGAGGATACCTGAATGCCCAAGTCTAACTTAAATTGTGTTTTATATTTTTCAATTAGTTTTATTTTTGATAAAAAAATTTACATATTTGTTAAAATAGTTTGTACAACTATACTTTTAAAAATATCGATAATAATATGTTTTATTAATATTCATAGTAACTAATTATTAACAATAATTTTATCAAATATATATAGGGAATTCGTCCAAAAAAATACTGAACATGGCAAGAATGACCAAAAGAAATATAGACATACTGGGTGGCCAAAAAAAGCACAGACTTTCATTGATTTTTACAGTTTATTAAGAACGTTACGATTGACTAACCAAATTAACCCACCGTTAACAGATAATTTAGATGACGTTAATTTTGGGTGTTAAAGAATACGACACCGTTTTATCGGTTTGTCTGATTAAAGAGAAATGAATGAAACGACGTAGTTTCATTCATTTTTGAAATCAAAAATATGTGCTCTATAGGGGTATGTGCTCTATAGGGATCGAACCAGTGCTCTCGTCTTTAATTATACAGGTTTTTTGCCACTGAGCTAATGGACTTTACAATAGATTGACGAACAGAGTTTCTTATATTATCGTCGAATCCCAGTTAAATGAATCAAAAAGAAACGACGAACAACTTTAAAACGTGGAAACTGATCGTCATCATCATCAAACATCTTCACCTTCATCGATCGTCCACCCCAGCTGACGAGATCTTCTCGGCTCCACCACCGCAGCCGTCTCCACTGGTATATCGGCTAGAGTTGTAAGAGAAGAAGACGAAGAAAGGGATTGTAGATTCGAAGATGACGACGAAGCCGTCGGGAAACTCATAGCCATGATGTTGCCTTCGCTCCAAGACCTCCGGATCGGAAACGAGATGCTCTCCAAGCTTCCATGGCGTCGGTAAGGCTTCCGCCGCTGATTTTGACTTTTCTTAGCGCTGTCGTGAAGCGCGCAGTCGCAGTTTTTGTGGTAAGGACGCCGTTCGATGGCGGAGTCGAGGCCGGAGATACAACCTTCGAAGATGCAGCGGAAGATCCCGTCGGCGGCGGCATTGTTTACCGATCTGAGATCCGGTGGGTTTGTTTTTTAATTTCATTCATCCCGTCGTTAACTCAATAAAACAAAGTTTGTTTCATAATCTTGCGAGAAGTCCACTAGCTCAGTGGCAACCCCCCCCGCAAAGACCACGAGTGCACGAGTTCGAATCCACTCTTCCACCATTTTAATTTTGCTAAATAAAACGACGACGTCTTGACATTTTGTATTAAACCAAAAAATTGAATGAAACGACGTAGTTTTGCTAAACGGCTGTATTTAACGTTGATTAACCACCGTCTTAACTGTCAGTTAACGGTGTCTTAATATGGTCGGTCAATCAAAGTTTCTTAATAAACTGATAAAAGTCAACAAAAGTTCAGGGTTTTATTGGCCAGCCTCGAGTCTATATTTCTTTTGGCCATTCTTGCCATGTTCAGTATTTTTTTGGACGAATTCCCAATATATATATATATATGTATATCTATATCTATATATATCTAACTTTAATATTCTATTTATAAGAGTTATATTATACATTTGGTAAGATTTCGAAGAATTTGTTCCTTGCATTTGGATTAAAATAAAATTATATATTTATAAAGATTTATAGGCATATATAATTTTTCTTATATAGTGGTAAATAAAATATAATTGATTAGTTATTCAAATTTGGTGTAATTATAAACTGAATTGATTATTTTTAAAAAATAATAAATTAGTTATTTAATTTTTAAATTTTTAGTTAGTAAATATAATTATTAATAATTAAATTAGATAAAAGTAAAAATAATAGTAAAAGCACATAAATGTAATGGTTTAACCAACACTATTTGTAAATAGATAAAAATAAGATTTTAAATTAATAGAATGGATAGATGGTCTGGATTTTGAACTTTTCAGTCACTCGTTCTTTGCCTATATGAGATTTTGACTCATTAACACAAGACAATCACATACATAAAATGCTAGACTCGAATCAAAGACCATCTATATTGTTAAGATCTTGATGACTTATACTGAGAAGAAATATATTGTGAAGTTTCTGCTGCCGATGCAAATAACCTACAGATTTGGTTTGGGTCAAAAACTTCAAACAAAAATAAACACAAAAAAACTTGGGTGAAGACGGCAACACTCATAAGAAGAACCTCCTCCTGCTCGTGTCCATTTCAGGCTGTAATGAAAACACAAAACATGAAGGATACAAATTAAACACTTAGCAAAACTTTTTAAGGAACAGCAACAACAAAATGATCTTTTTACCTTGTGAACCCATTCAAATTCTCCACCTTTAGTGTCAAAGGTTCCATGCTGTAAAGTTACTAGCTTAAGCGTGAATCTTGGACCACACTCCTGCACATAAACCTCCAATATTATTTGGGATACAAAAGCTCCATAGATCCAAACACACAAAAAAAAAAGAAGAGAGAGATGAGAATCATTCGATGTGCTAACCTGAAGACGAGGCTTTACTCTCTCTTTAGCAACACCATCTTTCCCTTTCGTACCACTTTGTTTGTCTTCCTTTGTCTCGAATATGTAACTAAGCAAATGAATTGCAATCTGTTCAATACATGTTTTTGGAGAATCTAGAAGAACAGGGTGAGATTATGTACCGATGATGCCTGAAAAATATGAAGTCACGTTGGTTGTGGAATGTTACAACTCTCCTACCACGGAAGTTAGGTTCTTGGGGAAACAGTGACTGAAAAAACCTGAGAGAAAGCAGAAACATAACATTAGCCAAGAGATCAAAGAATATAAATATTATATTCATAACTATATAGTTTACCTCCCAACACGGTTTCCTAAACGAGTTGTGAAGTTATTTAAAACCAGTTCCGGTTCATGGCTTGTAGGGTTTCCATGATTCTGCAATGAAATTTAGCATCCATAATCAAGTATTCACTAATCCATTCCACACTCGTCGATGTAGAGAAGACAAAATGTATTTGCTTGACATACCTTAATATCCTTCCTCAGAACAAGATTTGACAACTTGAAATGAGCAGTAGGACCGTTTGGCAAACCAATGATAAGGAGCGCATCTACATCATTTTAGATAAAAACTTGAAACAAACCATATAAAGACAGCTATCAAAACAATGAAACTCAGAAGAGTCTGAAAAACTAACCAGGCTCTCTGCGATTGGTATGAACTACAATAAGAGATGTATAATCTTTCTTCTTTGCGTATTCTACAATCTGCAGAAGAACCATATATCTAAGAGGTTATATACTTAGTTGCAAAGATATGAACTTTCTACAAGGAACTAAGAGCAATTACCTTTTTTAAATCATAAGTTCCTCTCTTGCGATAATCAGAGTTCGGGATCACCGACTGTAACTCCGATATAAACGCAGGACCTCTCTGCAATAACACATAAACGAATCAAAACAGCTCCAACACAGCATCACACGAAACAAAAAATCACAACAGTACTATACAATGTGTTATGAGACAATGGTGGTAGGTTACAGTATAAGTTTTATTCTTCAAATCACATATAACATATATACGAATCAAAACAGCCCAGACAACACGGCACAAAACAAAAAAAAATCACAACAGAACTATATAATATGGTATGAGATAATAGTAGGTATATAGTATACATGTTTTGTCTCTGAAATGCACATATAACACATAAACGAATCAAAACAGCCACAAACACAACATTATACGAATCAAAAATCACAACAAAATTATGAGACAATGGTAGGTTGTATAGTATAAGTTCTGTCTGTACTCCACATAGACGAATCAAAACAGCCCCAGCACAACATTACACAAAGTAAACGTCACAACAAACCTATACAACGTGTTATGAGACAATGGTATGTTTTGTCTCCACAAATGCACATACCAAACATAAACGAATCAAAACGGCCCCAACACAACGTTACTTATTATGAGACAGTGGTGGGTTTATCACTAACTGTAACTCCGATATAAACTAAGGTTCTCTCCGCACTCCACATAAATGAATCAACACAACTCCAACACAATATTACATGATGCACAAAACATAACAAAAGTATATAATGTGTTATGGACATGGTAGGTTATGGTATAAGTTTTGTCTCTTCAATGCACATATAACCACATAAATGCAATCAAAACAGCCGCAACATAGCACAACTTGAAGCAAAAGCGACAACCAAACTATGCAACTGCTTATGAGACAGTAGTAGGTTTTGTCTAGAGAAAAAGACTTACAGTGGAGTTGAAACGACAGGTTGTGATCAAGACCTTAGGAGTAACCTCACGTCTCAGGACAGGATTAAACTCATCAGCATCAATATCCGCAAACAACTACAAAAAAAATCAATTCCACCATATTAAGAGCAAACAAACATAGAACATAAAGAAGATCCCAAAAAAAAAAACAAAAAGTCGAAAACTTTACTTCTTCATCATCAGGTCTGCACACAGTCTCATCAGCTTCTCTCGTATTCTCAATCGTCTTTGGTACCATCTTCTGTGGAGGCTGCAAAACACCAAACAAAGAAGTTTAGATTCCCAAACCAGAAACTAAACCACAATAAACCGACATTGAAATTACGGTTAACTAAACTATCAGAGAACCATCTCGAGAACTTGTTTTTTTGATTTACCTCTTCGCCAAGCTCGAGAGCTAGTTTCTCAGCGGCGTCACGAGCTTTGATCTTCTTCTGCTTCTCGAGTTTCTTCTCGTGTTTCTGCTTCGCGTAGACTTTGGCTCGCTTGTCTTTGTTCTTTATCATCGATGGTAGAATCACGTTCCTCCTCTCCGTCGTGTTGAAGCTCGGTCTTCTGTTATCTTCCGATTCCATTTCCTCTCCCTCGCCGTCACCCTTCTTCCTCTTGTAACCCATTCTTCCTCGCCGGTTCTCTCTTGTTGGTTTCTATGGAAAACGGCAAGCGAGCGAAAGAAGAATGAAGACGGCGGAGACCTTTAGGGTTTATCGACAAAATTATGAGAACCAGTTTCAAAGCCTTAAGGCCCATTTAAAAGGCAAAGGCCTGGTATTTGAACATAATTATTTGGGTCGGTTCAGACTTCAGATCAGTTATTTTAGGTGTCAAATAGTTGAAAGAAGTGTTTAGAATTCATTCAATCGTCACGAGAGAACCTTCAAATTAGGTATGGACAAAATAACCGGAACCGAGAAACCGAACCGGAAGCAAACCGAAATATCCGAACCCATAGCTGAACCGAAATCTTCAAATATCTGAATGGTTTCTATATATCCAAAATAACTGAACCGAACGAGAACCGAAAGCTTAATTTTATATACATATAACATACCTCAATATGTATTTATAATTTAAAAATCTATTAAAAGTATCCGAAAATAGTTGAAGAAAACTAAATTGTTATAAAGTATCCGAAGTACCTAAAATATATGAAAGTGTCTAGATATTTTTTTCCTAGATATCCAAAGTAATCTGAAATATCTAATTCTTTTTATCTTAATTATTAAATATTTTATCCAAAATATTTGATATTTTAACTCAAACTACTTGAACTAACCAAATGAAAACTGAGTTTTTTCTGGGTATTTCGTGGTTCTTAGTTTTACTATCTGAACCGAACCAAACCCGAAACTATCCGAACTGAACCGAATCAAAAATATTTCAAGTAATAAATGAATCCTTTAGCCCATACCCGATACCCAAACTACCTGAAATACCCAAACTGAACCGAACCGATACCCAAAATATCCAGGCCTACCTTCAATCGTATAATTATATATTCAAAAATTGTCACCCTTCTTCCTCTTGTAACTGTATTACTAGGCTTTGATTTGCACCACCGTGCGGCTTTTATTTTTATTTTTATACCGAATTTGTTTTAATCATTAGTGACATTAGTTATATACTTAAATGTATATATAAATATTATAAACACAATAATTTTATAGTTAATATCAATTGTTTCTTATTATATATTTATCTTATTAGATTTTCATTTAATTATTAAATAAATTAATACATTCATGAAAAATCATAATTAAAAAATATTTTATATTTAATTTAAACTAAATTTTTATCCGGTTTTTAAAGTTGAAATACCGTTCAGAAAAACTTTTATGTCTATTTAGATTATATATTTTTGTATATATGAAATTTTAATATGTTAATTTATACATATATTATATAGTTACTAATGTAACTTCTTCTGCTAACATATTATATATTTCTAACACTAATATTTTCTATTTATGAAAATAAAATAGACTAATCTATCAATCTAGTATAATTTTATAATATTTAATTTAATATAATTTTTAGTATGATAGATTATGATTATATAATAGATAAAAATATATTTTTATTTTATATATCAATGATAGTATTTTTTTACTAATTTGAAATTATTGATATTTACATAATTTTTTAATGCTAGGATCTCGCTAAAATCTTTTTCAACATATTTGTTTACATTTTTAATATATTATTTATTTTTAAAATAAAAAGATATCAAAAGATATTATGATTAATATAGTTAAAAAGATTTTATTATTTTTTTTAATGAAATATATTTAGTAAAATTTCTTAGTGATGGTCCAAAATATCACACATGAAATGAATCATGATTTCTGTTATAATATAATAGATGTTTTTCAGTCATTCATAAGTTATTTTATTTTTAATAATAATGATAAAAAATAAAAATATATTTATATATTCAAAAATATAATTACATAAAATTTAAAGTATGAATAATATATAAATATAATTATATATATAATATAAGTATATAAAATATAATTATATATTCAAAAATATAATAAAACTCAATTTTAGACATATAATTTGGATTAGAAGTTCAATAGATATTTTGTAAGAATAATTATTTATTTTCTAGGATTATTATCACATGAATTTTGAAAATTTCATGGATACATATCATATTTTGAAAGTTTAGTTTTATGAATAAAAATAAATAGAATTCATGTCCCAATAATACTAAATTTAGTTAGAATTAGAGAATCAATAAAAACTAAACTTTTTGAATAACAATAAATTTGAATGAATTTTTAAAAATTTTAAACCAATAACAATAGATCTATCGATAATTTTGAAATTCATAAGCCAATAACAAAAAAGTCTCAAATTTTTCAAATTCTATGAAAATTCTCCTGCCAGTAATCCTCCTCAGAACCAACAACTATTCAAAAAAAATTGTGATCATTTCGTTTCTAATTTGGTTAAGTTTATTAGATAATTTCATAATATCCGGTTATGTATCAGACAATTTTAGATAATTAAATAAAACATATAATGTTCGGTTTGTTTTTTTTTTAGTTCGGTTTAATTTCTTCGGTTCGGAATAACTCGTCAATCTGTATAAACCGGCGTCGTCTTTTGTTTGCTTTCTTCTCATTTTCGTCGACCATCAAATTTTTTTTCTCACTGGTCGCTATGCGATGCGCCGTGGAAGAGCAAGCGCCGCCGTAATGTCCACACTCTCCAACCTACCTCCGGCGAAAAACTCACCACTCCCACAGCTATGCAACATCCTCATCACCGCTTCTCTCTCCAAAACCTTATCCCAATCCGGAACCCTAAACCTCGACGCGAACACCATCCCAATCTCCGAACCAATCGTCCTCCAAATCCTCCGTCGAAACTCCTTAGATCCGTCAAAGAAGCTAACTTTCTTCCGATGGTGCCTCTCCCTCCGTCCAAGCTACAAACCCTCCTCATCAGCTTACTCTCAGATCCTCCGCACCGTTAGCATTACAGGTCTTCTCGGAGAAGTCCCAGATCTGCTAACTTCGATGAAGGAAGATAACGTTAACTTAGATCAAACGACGTCAAAGATTCTGTTAGATTCTTTGATTCGTTCTGGTAAGTATGACTCAGCGTTAGGAGTTTTGGATTACATGGAAGAAGAGTTGAACCCTAGCTTGTATGACTCTGTTCTTATTGCTTTGGTGAAGAAGAAGGAGCAAAGTCTCGCTCTTTCCATCTTCTTTAAGCTTCTAGAAGGTGTGAATTATCTTCCTGGTAACGTTGCTGTTAATGAGATTTTGGTAGGTTTAAGGAGAGCTGATATGAAGGTAGAGTTCAAAAGGGTGTTTGAGAAGTTAAAGGAGATTAAAAGATTTGGTTTTGATACTTGGGGTTATAACATATGTATCCATGCGTTTGGTACTTGGGGTGATTTGGAATCTGCGTTGAGTTTGTTTAAGGAGATGAAAGATGCTGATATATGCACGTACAACACTTTGATTCATGTGTTGTGTTTAGTTGGGAGAGTGAAAGACGCTTTGGTTGTGTGGGAGGAGCTGAAAGTCTCTGGACATGAGCCTGATAACGCGACGTATCGTGTATTGATACAAGGGTGTTGTAAGTCTTATAGGATGGATGATGCGATGAGGGTGTTTGGGGAGATGGAGTATAATGGGTTTGTTCCTGATACTGTTTTGTATAACTCTGTTTTAGATGGGACGTTTAAGGCGAGGAGAGTTGCTGAGGCGTGTCAGTTGTTTGAGAAGATGGTTCAGGAAGGGGTTAGAGCTTCTTGTTGGACGTATAATATTCTGATTGATGGGTTGTTTAGGAACGGAAGAGCTGAGGCTGGGTTTACTCTGTTTTGTGATTTGAAGAAGAAGGGTCAGTTTGTGGATGCTGTTACTTTTAGTATCGCTGTGTTGCAGCTTTGTAGGGAAGGGAAGGTAGATGGAGCGGTGAAGTTGGTGGAGGAGATGGAAGCTAGAGGTTTCTCTGTTGATTTGGTTACAATTAGTTCGCTTTTGATCGGATTTCACAAACAAGGGAGGTGGGATTGGAAAGAGAAGTTGATGAAGCATGTAAGGGAAGGGAACTTGGTGCCTAATGTTCTGAGATGGAACGCTGGAGTGGAAGCTTCACTGAAACGTCCACAGAGCAAAGATAAAGATTACACTCCAATGTTTCCAAGTAAAGGAAGCTTCTTAGATATCATGAATATGGTGAAATCAAAAGAAGCTGAGGAAGCATCACCTTTGGAAGATGATCCTTGGTCATCATCTCCATATATGGACCAATTAGCCCACCAAGTTAATCGACCTAAGCCCTTGTTTGCACTAGCCAGAGGGCAGAGAGTTGAAGCCAAGCCAGATTCTTTTGACGTTGACATGATGAACACGTTCCTATCTATTTATCTATCCAAAGGTGATCTCAGTTTAGCCTGCAAGTTGTTTGAGATATTCAACGATATGGGCGTCACAGATCTCACCAGCTACACCTACAACTCAATGATGAGCTCCTTCGTCAAAAAGGGTTACTACAAAACCGCCCGTGGAGTCCTCGACCAAATGGGTGACAACTTCTGCGCGGCGGACATCGCAACATACAATGTAATAATCCAAGGCCTAGGAAAAATGGGAAGAGCAGACTTAGCCAGCGCGGTGCTCGACAGACTCAAAGAACAAGGAGGGTATCTAGACATTGTAATGTACAACACACTGATCAACGCGCTAGGGAAAGCAAACCGGTTAGACGAAGCGACAAGACTGTTCAATCACATGAAGAGCAATGGGCTTAACCCAGACGTGGTGAGTTACAACACAATGATCGAAGTGAATAGTAAAGCAGGGAGGTTAAAAGAAGCATACAAGTACTTGAAAGCGATGCTAGATGCAAACTGTTTACCTAATCATGTTACAGATACAATCCTGGATTATCTTGGGAAAGAGATGGAGAAAGCAAGGTTCAAGAAAGCTTCTTTTGTTCGGACCAAACCAAATAAAGATCCTTCATCATCTTAAGAGTGTTCTCATGTAGGTTTCAATGTATTAACAAAAGATTGAATCTTTCAAAAGAGACCTAAGAGAATAGAGAAGGCAAGAGCCATGAGCCAGACAATGTGGATCAAAAGCAGAGCTTGTCCAGGAACAGACAAACCAACGCCATTACCAACATCACAAGCTCCTTGTTTAGACACACGAACGCCATGACATAAAGCGTCGGCACAACCGCACCAGTAAGTAACGCTGTCTTCCCCGCAAACCGGATCAGCCCTGAAACACTTAACCGGACAAGAAACCGGTTTAACCGTTGCGTTGCAGAATTGGCCGTTGATCTTCTCAGATGGTAATCGAATCTCTCCCTCCTTCATCGTCTCCGTTGATGAAACCATATATACGTTCAGAATGATCAGAGAGAGGACCAGAGACGGCGAAAACGTCGACATTGCCGAGAATTTCGCCGGAGAAACTTCAAATACAAACCCTAAAAACCAAACTGTGTTTTTTTTTTTTAGTTTTTTTTTTTGTAAAGAAGGGAAAGAATCTGAGAAACTCTGGAACAAAGGAACGTTGTTTCCTCTCTCTCTTTTATGAAAGGAAACAACGATAGGAATATTTCGAAACAAAAAGGAAAGAAAAATACTTAATAGAGAAGAATTTGTTTTCTTTTATTTATCATAAAAAGTAAAATCTAAATTTAAAGAAAAATGAAGAGAGGGACAGAGGAACCGTTGGTTTTAACGGTTACCATAAAGCAAAACAGCGTGTGCTTGTGCTTTTACAACGTGCGGACTCGACTTTTTACACATGGAGAATAGAAATTCGTGTCGTTATTGTTTTAGACTTGTGCACTTCATGATGTCTACGGAAACGCGTAATCGTTTTTCCAGCTATAAGGAAATAAATAAATCATATTGGGAAAAAGTAAAGTTGCTGGAAAAAAAATGAATGGGAAAAAGTAAAGTGGACATTTATATCCAGTCTTGTGCATGTAAGGAAGGAAGTAAATTTGTGAGGATCTCTAGATATTTTCTATTTCATTATTTAATGTTAATTAAGAAGATTCATATTATTAATTAAAAAACGCTTAAATTGAAAATAATTTTATTGGTTCTAAAATGTGATATGCTTAAGATAAAGTGTATTAATAACTGAAATGTGATTTAGTGCCTCATAAGATTAGACTTGTGATTAAAACTAGAATCAAGGAAAAAAATAATTTAAATAATATAAAATATCACTATCTAGTTTTTTTCGTAAACAACCAAAAAAATTAGTTAAATACTAAATAGTAGTCAAATTACTAATGTAATTGTATTGTTAAAAATAGCTTGCAGTTATTGACATATATTTATTTAGTTTATGTAAAACTATGCAAAATCTTGATAGAATAAAATAATAAAACTAAAAGAAGTATGTGTGAATAATCATAATTTACCAAGTACTGATAAGTATAAACATCTAAGAAAAAAGTGGAAAATAATTATATACATTTTTCAGTCAAAATTGTTGGAAGTCGAAACGTATATCAACTTACCAGTTTAAGTGATCACATAGATCTGTCGGCTCTTATAACAATATTTAATTTATATTACTACTTTTTAAAACTTATATATTAACACGTTATACTAAAAATATACTTTGCACAATATATCATTCAATGAGGATGATATCTGTCTATTGTTAGTACCACTATATGGGTATTCTGATATGCAATTTTTTTAAATTAAGGTGGGTGTATTGAATATGTAATTTAAAGTGATTCAGTTAAAGTTATTCAGTTTTTAATGAAATTTTAGATGATTATAAGAGAATTTGAGATTTTGGGTGATTTTTATTAAATAAATCAGGAAACTTATATGAAATTATGAGATTTACATTTTTATTTTTATAACTAATAAACTCCTCTCAAACACTTTATAAATATTTAAAGCATTCTAAAATTTTCAACTTAAATTTTGTTCAATAATAGTGGATATCAATATATTTTATAAAATGACAAGTTTAATAGCAAAAACTTTTTAAAAAAATTTAAAATCTACGTTTAAATAAAAGTGAATTTTTCATTTTAATATAAATCACTTCAAATTTATGGTTGAATCCACTCCTGTAGGTGTATTTTTAGGCATTCAACTCGGTCCGAATAAATGATAGATTCCCAACTATGCTTTAAGTTTTTTGATCAAAAAAAAAAAGTTGGTAGATTACTGGTGAAAAGAGAATGAAAAATTAAGGGTGAGGGCCAATGAAGAAGCAACATGAACATTAACCCATGATGGGCTTAGCTTTCGTAAATGTTTTTTTGTTTGTAGTTTTAGTTAATTGCGGGCTTCGATATATAGCTAATTTATTACTGTAGTGATTAGTGAACATTAACCGAACGCGACATCAACGTTGGCAGATTGATTGTTTGGCCTTTAATTTTTTTTTTTGAGGCAAGGGCATAATAGTCATTAACCAATCAAAAGCCCTAAAAAATATAGGAGCGAGTATAAAAATGGTTGCGCCAACCCCCACTTTAAGTTCTAACTCATAACATCTAATCTCTTTGCTTCTATCTCTGTGTATGTGTTTAACTGTCTAGTCTGTGTATGATTTTCATATATGGCTTAGTTAGGAGGCACAAATTAATCTGAATCAATCAAATACTTCTCTGTATTGCTTGACTTTGGGCTTTTTTTTTTGTTGAGAAGCTTTTGTCTTTTTGCTTCAAATCAAAAAGCTTCAAACATTAATTCTCAATCTCTTTGTTTTTTGCTATCGGTATGAATATAAATATATATTTTATATTAGCCTCCGAATAACGAGAAGGTGAAATATAGGACACCTTCTGGTTCAGACAGAGGCTTATATCAAAACTCGAATCAGATTCTTCAAGGGTGAAGAAGCTTTATTCTTCTTTTACCAATCGAAATCTTCTTCCTTTTTATTGGATGGATTCGAATATCTTAGGAGACTTCTCTTGTCTGCAAAACTATCTTAACAAAAAAAGCTAATGATATGATATCAATTGATATACATAATGGTGACGATGTGATATTTTCCAACAAAGTTGTACATTCATTTATCTTTTGTACCTTAGGGCAGGATTAATGCAGGTCTCTTAACAAGGGGTTCTTATTTTTTAAGAGATCGTTTCTTAATTTTAACTAAGAAAATTTAAGAACCGTCTCTTAAATAGGAGACATAAGAGACGTCTCTTATCCGGAAAAATGTTAAAAAAAAAAAAAAAATTAAAAAGAGGACAAAAAATTAAGAACCTCATCTTAAGATACCCGGGTTAAAGATGGCCTTAGGGTTACTTATGTTGACATGGAGTTATACGATGAGACAAATGAGGACGTGTACTTTCTCAAATAAACTTTGCAAAACTATAATATGTTCTTTTAATAACGTGCGTCGGAATACGAGACCCAACCAATTAATACCCTAAGCCTTAGAACATCATTATCGGTAGATATTTAAAAGAATTGGTCCAGTAAAAACCAAAAACAATTTCTTAAGAACCGGTTTTTATACAGTTTGCAGGCTAACTGACACGTAGTAATCTGTAATTAGTTTTTTTTGTAATAAATAAATAAATAAATAAGATACTTTAATTGAGTTTTTGGGATAATGATGCTCTTAGAGTAATTCCAATGGGGAGTTTATAGTTTTGGTGATTTCAAAATACATATGTAATTTTGGTTTAATTTTGGGTTTTTTAATTTTATGAAAATTTAATCCAAAAATTTTCTCCATAGATGATTTGGATTAGACTTAAAAATTTATAATTAAATATTAATATATATATATATATATATATATATATATATGTATTTTGAATACCCTTGAGCAAATATCTATATGTTTTCTTCGGAGTATATTCACCGACCTCCGAAACACCCAATTATTTTCAATAGAATATCGAATCTGGATCACTTAACTCACTTCCATCTACGATTACACCATACATATGTAGTTAAAATTATGTTATAGTTTCAAATGGTGACGGACCGAATTGTACCGCCATGAATAATAACAAAAAAAATTATATTTACCTATGTATCTATATATTTTTGTGACTATTAGAATCACAACGCACCGCACTTGTCCCGCAGTTGTCTTCCATAGTTATCTTGCATGTTACCATTCAGAACCTATTTTAGCTTTCTATTTATCTACATAAGGAATGATGTTATTCCTATGTAGCTATCAGTCAGCCATCTTTGCTATACATGAAAATGAAAACTTTGTTTAAGAAGTTAGATCCACTTTCACTCTCTCTTTGATATCCCATCTCTCCATCCTCCTATATAGATTGAGATGTTGATGCTTGTATTATTAACATGCTCATCCAATATAAACGTCACGTGGGAAAAAATATGAAATTCAGAACAAGAATCTGATTACCAAAGGAATAATTAATTACACTTACCACGGCACCGTCCATAGAGAATCAGAATCTTTAAAAAACAGCTACCAAAAGGTTCAATTGCGTACAACCCACGAACCTCTCATCTATAGTAACCTCACGCCTATTATATCCTTTTTTACGTACCACCATAACATCATGAGTCAACAGTACAAGACCGTAAACGAGAACGACTCCACGGTTAAGCATAAGACCAACGGTCATGGCGGTCGTAATCACTATAATCCTTACGTCCAAACTACTAAACCCACCTCGGCTTCTGATAAGAGTAAGCAACTATTATGTAAAATGTAATTACTTTATGAATATGTGTGTCTTAATTAGTTTTATGTGTGTCTTAATTAGTTAAGCATCTCTATTCGATTATAAACCATGATGATTTTATATGATGGATCGATCAATAGGGTCGAAAGATAAGATTATAGAGGTGTTGAATCGGTGCGGGAAGAAAGTGGAGCAGGTGACTCGTAAGGCTGAATCATTCGCCGACGGGTTGAAAGACCATCGTACGTTAACTTTTAATATAACGACTCGTTTATAAAATAGGTTTTGTTTTTATATATAAACAATATTTGCTTAATTAATTCTTGTATTAATCAAATATACCTACTTTGTTTGTGGGAAAATGTGAATTTATAGAATTCTGATTATTTGATTTGGTTTGTTTAGACTAAGTTTAACTTTGGTTTGGTTTGGTTTGGTTTTGTTTGGACTAAGTTTAACTTTGGTATGGTTTATAAAAGGGCAAATCTATCAAATTGATTCTTTAAAATAGATTTTAAATAAAAAAACTAAAATAAACATTTTTATTTTGAAAAATTAAATTTTTTTTTTTATTTGAAAACTTAAATGTTTTTTTTTTTTTGTGATTTTTTAAATTTTACCTTTAAACCCACTCAATAACTCTAAACTCTAAGTTTACATTAGTGGTATAAATGTATATTTACACTCTTTAATAAAGTCTATTTTGATCATTTTTCTCTTTGAAGTCTATTTTAGTGATAAAAACTTTTTAAGTCTATCTTAAGATATTCTTCTTTATAAAATAGGTTCCATTATTTTATTTTTTTTATAAAAATTATATTTAATCAAATATACATATACTTTTGTTAATGGGAAAATGTGATTTTTATAGAATTTTGGATGATTTGATTTAGTATGCTTGGACTAAGTTTAACTTAATTTGGTTTAATCCGGTTTGGAAAAATAATACCGAATTTGGTTTGGGGTATGGCTACTTAATTCATCTTTGAAGTAGACCTAAACTAAATCATCCCTGTTTTTAACGTTACCGGGCATGAACAGTGAAGTTTAGCCCTAGCATAAGTGATGCAGCAAGGGCTAGGCTAGCTCAAGGCACTAAAATAATCGTGGAAGGAGGACCATACAGAGTGTTTCAAAGAGAGTTTGGTCTCTTAACCGGAGAGAAACTCTTGGACTCGTTCGTTTGCTACATATCGACCACTTCAGGACCAGTGACCGGAGTGTTATACATTTCTAATAAAAGAATCACTTTTTGTAGCGACTATGCTATTCGCAGTCCTTCCACTGGTGTTCCAGCATATTATAAGGTTAGACTATACGACTCTTTAATGGAACTTTAGTTCATAGTAACAAATAAAAAATGTGATGTTGTAATGGATTGATAGGTGGTGATGGAGTTGGAAAAGATAAGGAGCATTAACTCATCATCGAACGTGTTGAAGCCAAGCGAGAGGTATGTGCATGTGGTGATGCAAGATGGGTTTGAGTTTTGGTTCATGGGCTTCGTCTCCTACATCGATGCTTTTAATTGTCTCAATAAAGTTCGTCTTAAAACCAATTTTTAAGATTTTTCTTTTTAATGAATGTTAAATTTGTAAGACTTTTTATTGTAACTAATAATTCTATGACTCATTAGTCTATGTTGTCTACGCAGCATATAATTACTTTTAAGTATATGGGTCGTTATGGTGTGTGTATGTCACTTTGTATAGTATTAAAAGATTGATTTACATAAAGTAGTAACTTGTTCATGGTTGTTGTTAATGAGTGCGGTATTAGATACTTTGAATTTATGGAGTATACGACGCTTCTAGGTCAACATCTCTGCGATTTGTATCTTTAAAAATAGTTTGCAATAATATATATATATATTTCTAATATATGTGAAATTTCATATTTTGTTTTTGTTTTTTAAAATGATGAAAATAAATTAGGAATTTTTGTAGTGTAATTGGTTCGATCCACTTCAAATGCGCACAAATTAAATTTTAATCTTCAAAAACAATTTGTAGTATAATATTATAATTATCGTATCTTGAAAGTAGAAAATATAATTTTACTCGAAACCTATAAGTCTCGTCTGTTTAACTTACTTGGAGTGGATGCGTTTCGAGCAATTTTAAAAATTTGAGTTGTGATATTGTATGCGGGTTGAGCTTATTTTAAGCTGGACTAATGTAAAACAACCGAATTTAAATCATGGATACTAGTTAACTCGCAATTTTTTTCTTGTAAATTTTAGTAGAATATATAATTTATCATAAATATTTTTATAATTTTAATATAATTAAAATATTATATGCAAGTTTGACGGGTTACATGTGGATTTTAGCGCAACAGGTGTGGATCTAAGATTTTTGTTAGCAGGTTATGTAAGTTAAATTTTTGAATCAAAAAAAGAATTTATCTACGGTGTGACGAGGTGAACCGGGACAAATTGGCCGGTAAATCCAATACTACTTCAAAATATTTCAAAAAAAAAAAAATAATTAATAAAATTTTACACACGTTGTCAAAAAAGAAAAATTTACACATCAACGTGAATGTAAAGTCGAAAAAATCTATATAGATAACGTTATAAAATGGATCATAGAAAATTAAAATACATCAAAATTTCCGCATTAAATCAACAAAAACGGAACCAAATGTTAATCTTAGTGGTTATGGCGATTTCGTGACGAAGAGTCCAACACCCAATACGATGTCGTGTAAATCTCTAAATGACGCAACGTGGCGATCATGTATACATTGAACCGCCTAGCCTTCGGTAGATGAGAACCAATCAACGGCTAAGATCTTAATTCACTTTCCCCAAGAAACATCTCTGTCATTCTTCAGTAGATAAGCCACTCTCTCTCTCTCTCTCTTCAATTATAAAGAAGATAGATTCTCCCTTTTATTAGTGTGTGAGGTTGCTTCTACAACAGAGATCTTTTTCATCTTCTGAGATTCATCGACTTGAACACAGTGAAAAGGAGAAAGAGATTCCAAAAACCATGGCTGCTGATTCTATAACCAAACTATGTTTGGTCTCTCTTGTCTTGCTCTTAGGCCTTGTCTCCTCGTCTCTCGTCTTCCAGGTTAGCTTTAGATGAATCTTGTTTTGGGAGTATATTATTCTCCTTGGGTTGTGTAATCACTAGGGATGTTAACAATATTAATTACCCCTGGATTTACCCAAATTTACTAATAATAAATTAGGTTTTTATCCACCTAGAATTAATTAGATTAAACATGGATATAAATTTTTAAATTCATATTTATGTTGGATAGGTAAAAAAAGGTTATGTTGTACTTTTAGTTAGATTATTATGTTTTTCACTATTTTAAATAAATTATAAAAAAATTGCAAAAATGACTTTTTATTAATACCTAAACCACAAAATTGATTTTTCCTATCAAAAACTGCAAAACTGAATTTTTCCATAAATAATATTAATGTTCTATATGATCGTTTTACAACAAATAAAATATTAATTTGGTTACTCATGTATAAATCTATATTTTACCGGATTATTTTCTGAGTTTTTGAATTTCAACTTTGATTTTTCTGGATTTTGTGAGTTGAATATAAACTGGACCGGATTATTTGTGGGTTGGGCTGGGACGGATTATTTTACTCTAGGTTAACATCCCTAGTAATCAAGAAAGATTCAAACTTTGTGATGGGTTTTGTCTGAATCAGGGAGTTGCAGCAGAGAATCTTACCAAACAGAAACTGAACTCGAAGATACTTCAGGTTTGGTCTGAATTCCCCTTTTTTTTATTGATTTTTTTTTTTGTTGTTGTTCTGATTAAATCCTTAAATCTTGATTTTGACTCTCTACAGGAAGAGATAGTGAAGAAAGTCAACGAACATCCAAACGCTGGATGGAAAGCTGCTTTAAATGATCGTTTCTCTAACGCAACTGTAAGTGATCTTTAGATGAGCAACAAGAACAGAGTGTCTTCTTGTAATGATATGATTAATCATTAATGTTGCAGGTAGCAGATTTTAAGCGTCTCCTTGGTGTTAAACCAACACCTAAGAAGTTACTCCTAGGTGTTCCTGTTGTAAGCCATGATCAATCTTTGAAGCTACCTAAATCATTTGATGCTAGAACCGCTTGGCCCCAATGCACCAGCATTGGAAACATCTTAGGTTTGGTCTTTTTTAGCTTTCTTTTCACACAAGTTTTCGTTTATCGGTTGCTAACTATTGATCTTGTGTGTGTGTGTGTGCTTGTGTGTTGGTTGGCTCTTCTCCTAACAGATCAGGTAAAGCTTTTTGAGTATCTTTGTTTAAGACAAGAAACAGTTTTTAATGAGATTTTGTGGTTGTGGTTATAGGGACATTGTGGTTCTTGCTGGGCATTTGGTGCTGTTGAATCACTATCTGATAGATTCTGTATCCAATTTGGAATGGTAATACTACTAATCAACAACTTAAAAAAAAAACAACTTAACTTCAGTGAGTCACTAATCATGTTTTCTTTGTTTCTTCAATTTCAGAACATTACTTTATCAGTAAATGATCTCTTAGCATGTTGTGGATTCCGTTGCGGTGATGGTTGTGACGGTGGCTACCCCATTGCTGCTTGGCAATACTTTTCCTACAGTGGTGTTGTCACTGAAGAGGTAAAACTAGTTTCTCTCACTAAAAGATCCTGAACATTGGAAATGGTTTTGATTGTGATTCCAGTGGTTCTTGAATCTTGGTTAGTGTGATCCGTACTTTGATCAAACCGGATGCTCTCACCCTGGTTGTGAACCGGAGTATCCTACACCCAAATGCATGAGGAAATGCGTCAGTGGAAACCAGTTATGGGGTGAGTCAAAGCATTACAGTGTTAGTACATACACTGTCAAGTCTAATCCAAAAGACATCATGGCTGAGATTTACAAGAATGGACCTCTTGAAGTCTCTTTCACAGTTTATGAGGTACAACAACATTAAACAAGTCTTTAAGATTGTGGATGAAGTTGTAAGAAAGATTTGGATCATTAATGGGTTTGTATATTTGATTAGGACTTTGCTCATTACAAATCTGGAGTGTATAATCACATAACAGGTTCCAACATTGGAGGTCATGCTGTGAAACTTATTGGTTGGGGAACTACTGATGATGGAGAAGATTATTGGGTAAGTGTTAAAACATTTTATTTAAAAAAATTGAAGTTAAAACAGGATGTTATAACCCTTTTTTTTTTTTTGAATTGTTTGTAGTTGTTGGCAAATCAATGGAACAGAAGCTGGGGTGATGTAAGTGTTATTTTGTAATTATTTTGTAAGAGATGTTATAATGTGGAGGTTGTTAACATGTATATGAAAATATATATTGCAGGATGGTTATTTCATGATAAGGAGAGGAACAAATGAATGTGGAATAGAAGATGAACCAGTGGGTGGTTTGCCTTCAAGCAGGAATGTGTTTAAGGTTACAACCGGTTCGGATGAGATATCGGTTGCTTCGGTTTAAGATCAGAGATGGAAAAGTTTGTGTGTGTATGATATTACTATGTTACTGTGTTGTTTGTTGTGGTTGTTGTTGTTTCCGGTGAAAGATTCCGGTGACCGGAACTTGTTGGCCGTGAAAGTATTATAGACTTTTAAATAATTAAACCAAAGCAAACATATATATATATATGGTTTCTTAGCTTTTTTTGTAACTTAGTTTACACTTGGCTCCCAAGAAAGATTCACATGAATGACTTGTAATCACTGAGTTTAAGTTCGTTCTTGGTCTCGTCTTAGAGTGGTTAGGTTGAAAATAATGATCATATGATAGGCGTGTAATCATGTTAAACCTGGTAATGATAGTAATGAAACAGAGTATGACTAAGGTGATGCTCTATTCTACTACTGGCGAATGTAAATGATGTAAAGTTCTCTCCTGAGATAATACGATAATTTTCAGTATTTTTTATTTGTTTTGTAGTTAATGAATATTTGATTTTTTTATTTGATTTGCTTCAGAAAAATATGAATGTTCAATTTTCTCTTTGCAAAATTTATAGATATTTTGCGAATATTTACAGATATCTCATATTACTTTGTTTAGTACAATTAAATTTAAAATAACTATAAATTTTATTTTTAGAAAATACTTTTACATAATATAATATAAAAATAGTAAAACTTTATGTTCAAATGTTAAAATTAATTATTTTTTATAAAACACAGATTTAGAAAATCGTAATACTATTGGTGCCAGTTGGCATGATACTTGTTCAGCATAGGTCAAAGTTTTATAATTATTTATATTTTTAATTTAATACTTTTATAAATAATTAAATAAAATTAATAAATTATGTTAAAAAAATAATTATATAAATTATACTTTTAAAACTCTATATGTAATTGTATATATATATATATATATTTATTTGTATAAAAGTCAGAGCTAATCGGATATCCATTTCTAATTTTTTTGTATTTGTGATTTACTTCGTTTTTAACGGATATTGACTTTTAATATTTGATTTGCTCCGAAAACTTACGGATATCTAGATTTTTGGATTAAACGAATTAACTTAGTTATCATCTGCTTGAAAAACTCCTTATTTTACGCACTCTTGCAAATCATTGTGTTGCATATTATTAGGTTTTCAAGTTTCAACGTTAGTCTTGCTAATTAATTCAAGTCATATATAGTTAATTTATAAATATATTTCAATAAAACAAGCTCTTGTGAATTTACTATAAATAGGTGCTGATGAAGCCTAAGTCTTATGGATCCAACACTACAATCATCTTACTTCTTTTTACTTAAAACCAATCAAATTACAAAAAAACAAAGAAATTTCTAAGAAAAAATGATGAAGAACGTCTCTCTTTTGGTCGCATTAATCTTCTACACCCATGTTCTACATGAAGATCAGTTTCGGTTTCTGCAGGGTGGTTACGAGCTTCATGCTACCTTCTATGGTGGAACTTGATCTGGTACAATGGGTAAGTTTCAAAACTAGGGTTTGACTTTTTTTTCGTTCGATTTGGCTTAACACTTCAAATTGTATGTTTTTTTTATATATTTGTAGATTTTTTTTTTAATTCTATATTTTACAAACAAATATATATATAACCAGCGCAAGTTGACCTAGTCGTCTTGAGGGAGTTTCGGTCTCGATACGGGCCCTGTTCGATTCACGTGGCACCAATGACTTAGTCTGGAGGTATAGACACCGGAGGTTCAGACTCGGAATAGTCGGTTGGTCACGGCCGCCGGATCACTCTTGATTAATTCGAAAAAAAATATTTTCAATATATTCTTCGTATGATATGAACATTTCATTGAGTTTTCTTGTTCCTCAAAGCTTTGATTTATATTTTGTTTTCCTTCGTGGAAGTTGGTTATGGAAGAATCAAAGAAACCTCTCAAAGTTGTCCTTTCGAATTGGCGGTTTTGTCAGAGCTTCAAGAGCAATCCAATTATGATATCAATTTGTTTTTGTTTCGTGTTGTTTGCATCCATCATCATCATCATCATCTATTCATCTGCATAAGCTTCTTGTTTATGTAGCTGTATTAATTATAGTCTTCCTTCCAGAGAGTTTTATAATCTGGGGAAGACTCAAGCAGTGATAATTGTATTTGTAAACTTGGTATATTCAAAGACAATAGATGAGAATATACAAGTGAGAAAAAAAGTGTGTACAAAAGGTTATTGTATCTATCTAACCAGCAGAGAAGTGAGCACTACTTCAACGTGTGGGCTAAGAGAAAGAAACTCAAAGATCATGAATAACACCTTCAATGACTTTCTGAGCGTGCATCTCGAACACTCAAAAGGTTTGTTTTGATCTCATTACACAATCTTCCTTCAACTAGCCGTACAGGTAACCACATCTTTGGCTTACATCTACAGTGTATGCAAGCGTGGTCGGAAAAATCTTTAAACTGTAAATCCAAGCCTCCCTTTGTCTAACTGTGTACACAACAAAAACACAGATAGGAATCAAAAACCTGCTCCGTGGAAAGGTGTGATTGATGGAAATTTTCATTTCTATCACAAGTTTGATATATTTTATGAATGAATATTTTCAAAAATACCTTAAATTATGATGAATATAGACTAATTTTTTTTAAAAAAAATATTTATAAAACATTTAGAAACTCATCCCCACCCATTAAACACTAAATCCTAAACAATAATCACTAAATGTAAATCAAATGTTAATATATTTTTTGATTGAGAGTGTATCTTTTGAAAAATCACTACTTAACTAGTATAGTATTTTTCAATAACTCTCTATAATTGATAGTGTTGAAGCATGATAATGTATATTACTTGTGTCGAGTGGACCGATATTGCCTTCAAACATTGGAATCTCCTGGCGATCCATCTATAAAATCATTTCACGTCGTCCTCCGCATGTGGTAGAATCTCAAGCTCTCCTTTCGAACGAATCGTACAACAGCTTCTGGCACTGAAACTTTGAGTCCAGTGCTAAGTTCTGCGTGCGATCTGTTTAAAGAAACAGCAAACTGAAGAATGAGACTGTTTTGTCATACCACGTTTGTTGCTCATACAAAGATAGCTTGACGTGGACGTATCCAATAGCAGGGTAACCAAAAATAAAAAGCATATTGGAAGATTCAAAGTAACATATTTTCTGAAGGCAAAACCAAATACTCTATTAGAGAGCTATTGATGTTGCCTCCACTAACTTGTTGGCTGTAGATGCATAGATAAGTTGGACCACAGTAATGTATCACCATTCTCTACACTTCTGACTGTGTTTTCTGCGCAACAGAGTGGATCTCAATGTCACAGCACAAATGTGCTAAAGAATACCACAAGGTCAGTACAACTTTCCAAAAATAATTTGTTAATCAATATAATAATAGATTCGATTTTATATACTTTAATGATTATTGTCTAGTTTGAGTGTGTAAGGGATCGTGGTTGAATGTTCGTAAGTATGTTTTATAATATATCAGAAAAATTGAGTTTACTCTATGTGTTCGGATCCATGAGAAGAGTGTGGTCGATTATTTTTTAAAAATAGTCATTATTGAATGCGTGGATAATTGTGAAAGTGATATCAACTTGTGCTAAAACTGCAAATATCCACCAATTCTCAAGATAGGCGCCAGCGAACTTTGCACGCCGAACCAAGACGACAACAGTTTTGGTTTTATTCAAGGATTCAGTCTGACAAGCTTCTGAGCAGATTAATATTATTACACTTTAATGACACTATTAGTTAGCTATAGACTATAAATTGATGCTTATGTACTATACTATTTGACCAAGGACATGAACTGTATGCTACTAGCTTATGTTAGGCCTTAGACGTTAACGCAAGATTTAAACACTTTATGTGATCTTGGACAGCAGATGCAATAGTAAACGCTCATGTCATAATAAAACACAGCAATTTGTGATCTTACTACAACCTTTTGGTATAGTTATTAGTATTTTTAGTTTATTTTGGTCTAGATATAATGAGTAATATAGACAAAAGAAGATGAAAAGTGGAGCGCCATTGTAAGTAGTGAAGAAAACCCAATTGAAAACTTGTTTTTGTCATGTCGTTGAGAGAAAACAGATTATGTGAAAAATTTAGTTTCCCTACGTTTAGAGAATCCATATATTTAAAATCTTGATTGGATGAAAATAGCATTTTTCCAAAAATTAAAACCAAAAAACTAATTCAAAACAATCACCTCCTATCAACATGGACACCATCTACACCCACATATATTTCGCGAACTAAATTAACGAAAAACAAATTTCTAAAACGAAATAAACCAACCCGAATTATTTTAACCATATTTGACTCGAAATTCTAACTCTAACCAAACCGAAAACTATTCAGCTAATTCAATAGAATTTTTCATAAACCAACTAACCTGAATTACCTGAACCGAACCAACATTCAAACCGCAACCCGCAATCTATCTAAACATTGATACTCTGAATCTCTGAATAACCATTATTCCGAACCGCACATATCTAACATGTGAATTGCCTATCACCCAAGCTGGATCTAATATACGAACTGTGAAGTAACTGTTACGTAATAAGAGCAAGATATACTGTAAAGACCGACGCTGTGCCTTCCTTTCGACCAACTCACACCAATACTCCAAAAGCTCCACACGGCATCCAGGCTCGCTTCCTGCAATTTATTGAGCTCTTCTCGAGCTTCTCCACGATATTGTTAGAACCCATCAGTCAAGCAATCACCATTCATTCGTCGCTCGAACCGAACCGAGATGAACCGTTAGAAATCTGTATACACATCTACGAGGAGAATAAGTCGGGGAATTGTGTGTCGAGGATGGAATACGTTGGTAGAGTGAATTTAATCGCGGTGAGAATTTAAAGTCGCTACGCCGGAGAGTGGCTTGCTAATGCGGGCGGCCGGCAGTGACCGGTGGCGAAAGGTTGAACATGTCTAACACGTTTCCTTGCAATAGTTTCTTTAATGTGGAGGAAGAGTCTTAAAAAGCAGCTTTTATAGCTCTTATTTTTCTTATATTAAAAATTGGGCCAATTAGTTTAATACAGAAACACCTGCTTTTTTTAGTAGAGCAAATTTTAGAATTTAAATGTTTTATTTTTTACCAATTCTACATTTCAGTTATTTATATATTAAGGTTTAAATTATACTAATAATAGTTATAGAAAATTATCTACATAAGGGGGAGATATAACGTTAGTATTGATCATTATAAGTCTATTAAAGTAATATTAGTTTTTTGATATACTGATAAATTTGAAAGTGTGGACAATTGATGTTGTAATATCTTGTATATTTATATATTATAATATATCAGTAATTATTATTTAAATATTACTATACGAACAAAGTATAATTCAATTTATCGTATTAATTAATTATAAATTATAAAATGTTTTATATTATTTTATTCTATATTTTAAATAAAATATTGATGCTCATGTTGTTTTGTACCATTTATACACTTTTATCTGTTAAATATTTCATTTATAAGTATTTAATTAGAAAACGTATGAATTTTGCAATATTAAGTATCATTATATCTATATGTTATAATCAATATTATTTTTTCTTTTTTAAAATGTGATATATTGAATCTTATAATCAAGTATAAATAGTTTCAAAAAAATCATTCAAGTATTAGCACATAAAGTTCTTAAATAATCATCATTACCACAGTAAAGTGAATATTTATCCGACTAGTCATTGGCTCTATTAAAGCCATTATTAAAATCAGGCATACAAACTTCAGTTTCATTAAGTCAGGAAATGAGCTTTTGGGGAAACTATTGACTCTATGTTAGAATTGATGATCTTCAATTCATGAACGAAGTTGAGGTGGTGTGTGCCAATATCTACTCAAGATAATCTCAATAAAACATATTCATATTTAGAATATTTCCATTAAAGAACAAACAAAAAAAACTTGCACCTAAACCAAAATAATTAAATCGGAGAATAGAAGAAATGAGATTTTGGATTCTCAGGATCATTTTGAAAATAAGTAAACATACACCTTACATGTTTTAAAAACTATATGAATGAAGATAAATATACCTTACAAGGCGCTTTGTTTCTTGAGCTTTATAGTAGACATGTTCTTCTCGTCTTGTTTGTCAATCTCAGATGTTTTCGAGATCTCAAACTAATTGTATTCTAATTGAAAACCAATCCGTTTCTTAATATATTATATTGTATAAATAGT